>LBFL01003760.1:0-22035 GCA_000988845.1 Hypochthonius rufulus
ATTTTGTTTCTATAGGGTAATGAATGAATACACCATCACTATTAATAATAAATAATCTTTTGACACTCTATTCATTTGTTGGATACAATATGATATCATCAATTTATGTAAATTACACGATCATAATAAATGCCATAAATCAAAAGAATATGATTATATACGCCATTTATTTATGCCGTTTCTTCTTCAGTTTAATGCCATTCATTTCATTCATTTAATTGGAAATTCATAATAATTATATATTTATATTTTATAATATTTATGTTTTCATATTTAGGAATTTCACAATTTAAACATAAAAACATAAAAAAGTTATAAATGTTCACATTTGTATAACTCTCATCAAAATACATTTTGAATCTCTTAATGGCAAAGGCATTATTAAATGTATTTACAACAATGATAAAGGGGGGAGAGGAATGGTAAAATCATAAAAAAACTTTTGCCGTTTTAAACTGTTATCGAATAGAGAACGGAGGGATTCCGTAAGTAATATTCTGGTAACATTTGCGAAGATACTAATGATCTTTATGCTGGTATAATGCATTAAATTTATGCTCAAAATTCTCTTTTTTGGTATTCATGTATTTATGTATTATATTTATGACATTCATTTGTTCATTTTTTATGATTAAACTTTTAATATTAAAAATTATTATTATATCCAAAAAATTGTAAATTATATTAATGCGAGTGAATTATGAGTGAATTATTAATATAATAATTGCAAAACATTTGAATTGGATTTTAAATGATAATAATATATATATATATATGCAGATCTGCAATTGGATTAAATTAGGAATAAATAAGGAATAAAACGGTACAATTATTTTGAAAGGAATTGAATTCTCTATTCTTTTTCCATACGTTTACTTTTCATTGATGTGACTGATTCAAGTACATGAGTGTATGAGAGTGTATGAGTTAATTTCATATTGACCTTTCGAATATTTCAAATAAACCCAAAAGTGGAACCACAATTGGAGACAATTGAAGGGGAGAGAAAGAGTAAAGAGAATAGGAAAAGACATTTGGCGAATGTTAAAACAATGGATATGATATATATTTCTTAAGCAGAGTTCAACAGAGAGAATTAAAAGAATAAAAAATGAAACAAAACACACGACGAACAAAAAGGACAATTCTTTGTTATATAATAATAATAAATATAAGAAAAAGGGTCTCTCTCTTTGTCCATTGTTCATCCATTTTCCATTTGATCCGTTCCTTATTCCCCCATCCTCAATGCCCATTCTTTAACTTCTGTCTCTACTGTCCTGTTCTTGTCTTGAGTTATGTTTGTTTCATTTTCTGCTTCGCTGATCTGAAGGAACTTTTCAATTATCTCGTATCTGTCCATTGCACACGACGGTATCTTTGGAGATGCTCCCAATGAACATAAATATACCATTGTGGTCATAGGATCAAATGTGCTGCCGATTGACATTTTTGCCGATCGGAAAAAGACACAAATGACTTTTCCCTTTATTTATATTGCAAATTACATTACGAGTTTTGCGAAATGTTTTATGAAATTTCATGCGATTTCCGCAAAATTTACCATCATCTGAAGACATTAACTTAAATTAGAAATTTCCTATTAAAAGCAAATTTTTTCGAATAATTTCATTCTCAATGATGTCGTTTAAAATAATGGTTAAATACAGTTAAATACAGTTAATATGGCGCTTTGGAAAGTGACTGATTTTGCGCAAAATTAACTTTTATTTTCATTTCCTCGAAATTTTCCTATTTTTATGTCCCTGTTCCTGACTGTTCCAACAGAAAGAAAACCATTAATAGCGTCGATAATGCAATTTCATAATGAATTGTTTAATTTAATTTAATTTAATTTCAAACTTTTCATTTCACATTTCAACAAATAAATTACGATTAATAATAATAAACAATTAAATCGAATGGAAAAATCTTTTGCCAATTAATGGAGTGAAAATTCGAGTTTAATTTAAGAATTAAATTAAAATCTCTTTAAATTTATTATTCTCAAATATCGATTTCAAATTAATAGTATAGCATTATGCAGTGAATATACGGGAATAATAAAGATAAATTCAGTTCTCATAGAGAATTCAGAATTTTTCAAAAGCAAATAAAAACATAACACTCCATTGAATAGTGAAAAGTATTTGAACGGATAACACTCGAAAAACAAAGGATTATGGACTAATAAAGGAGTGTCAATGAAGACAGTTGAGTAATAAACAATTGTCAGGATGTTTTATCAGTTGCACATGAGACACATGAGGTCCACAGTCATACATTAGAGTTAAGTGTGAATCATTGAGACAGTTTTATGAGTGCGTTACGCGCGCTTTAGTTTCACCCGTAATGACATACGTAAAGGACTTATAAAGAGAATAAACAAAATATACTTTACAAGAGACGGACCGATATTGGACTAAATAGACACATATATTCACAAAAATAACGGATATTACCACGACAATGCACCATTGTGATGATATCAGTAGAAAAGTTTGACCGTAATTTAACTGGAAAAAGGTCCGTACGGAGAAGGATATCGAAAGTCAAGTATTTATTAACATTGGGTATTACATTCTCTTATCGGAGGTCATTAAGTATCAGAAAGTCACCGGAGAAACGCATAGCAATGCATACATAGACATGGTATTGTGTAATAATACAAAAAATATCAGTTTTCCTATAGATTTATGCATTATTTGAGTGCATCGTAATAACAAAAATTTTTTTGCTTAAATCTTATATAATGCGGAGGAAAAAGGCAATAACCGAAGTAAAAGGGAATAAAATGCTCTTATAAGTGTATAGTTATTCTTCATAAAAGAAGAAAATATCGAATGAAAGGGATATATACAATAAGTTTTATATTTATATACACCCGCACAGTGTTCCTTTTCTCATCATAAGGACCTCTTATATTTCAATGGATTTCAATGGGATACCGTTCGGTATTCCCTTTTCTCAGCTTATATTAAGTTAATATTGGAGTGGCACATGTAGCGAAATGCAACTTTAACTTATTGCGGACGTAACAGCATCAGGAGCCGTAAAATGTACACGTAAATACCGATCAAATGAAAGAAAAAGGATAAAATATAATATTACAGATAAAAAATATATATTATAAAATAGCATCAAAAGATTGGAAAAAAATATTATATACGATAAAAACAGAGAGAGAAATTTAGAATGTGCGTACTTTTAGAAATGTAAGAGTAAACAGACTATTTTTTTACATTATTTTATTTGAGTTTTTTTCAGAAACGAACGTTTTTAGAAAATGTTTTTTTTCTATCTTTATATTAGAGAACGAAAATGCAAATGAAAATTCTATGCAAATGAAAATTCTATGCAAATGAAATTCCATGGAATTCCGTTCCATTCCATGGAATGGAATTTCCATTCGGATTTTATTAAGCAGTGGAATGGAATGGAATTTCCATTGGAAATTTCAATGGAAATGGAATGGAATGGAATCCAAAATTTGTTAACTTTTCATTCTCTATTTTATATCATCAGATGCTCATCTTTCTTTGATGTGAGGGGACTTAACCTGCAATTTTAATAAATAAAAAAGTACATTGAAATGCGAGGAAACTGATCATTTAAATTGATAATATGCAAAATCGTGATTATGATTTACGATTTTCTTTCCAAAAATATGTTCAATTTATTGATTGAAAAAATTGAAAAAAAAAATTAAAATGATTCCGTTGAACTCTGATAAAAATAACGCTCCGTTCATAATAGTGGTTATTGGATCATTACGAAAAGGAATGTATACGTACGAAATAAGAAATAATTCAAAGACAGAAGCATAAACAAAAGAAAGAAAATACATACCGATGCATTATCAGTGCCAAAAAAGATCATTTATGAATAGATGAGAATGGAAAAGAAAATGATCATCACAATAAAGTAAATCTGCTTTATGCTCTATCCTATCAATATCCTAACACAATGCCAATGGGCATAGGTTCACGTACATGACAAAGAAGCTGATGGAAGTTACCTAATGCCATATACCACTACTACCATATACCCATATAGTACTACTCACGTACTGTAATTCACTGGAGGAACCCCAAAAAGTACATATACAAAAGTAATGATTCCCATTATTAAGAAATGAACAGTGTATGCTGCATCATAAGGATTGTTACAGATTTTTTTTCATTCACACAATACTTTGGACCGTGGTCTGTGGTAAAATAACAAAAAAAATCATACATATGATAACAGTGGTTTAAAAGCTGATGATGATGTAAGTGAAAGTTGAATATTGGTTTTGTTGATTCATAGAAATGGCATAACTGAAGATGAACTGAAGAAAAAATGTCTGAAACAAAAGGATGAACCCCTAAGAGAATAGATCGGCACAAATGGATAAGAGATGAAACAATAAAGCACTTCAATGAATTAGGTTCGTACCGTTTTCGTTACTTTAGCACGAATATAATAAAGGGCCATTGGGACAAGTGTATATGCAATATACCGGTAAACATTTATAACGTCAACAACATTCATACAGTACACTAAATTAATGTTCAATATCCATTTCACGATATTTGTTCACTATAGAAGGATGCTGTATTATTCACACTCTAGTCTTATGTGCATCGCTCCGCAACAGAACTTACCATTGGACGATGATGATTCCTGAGAGCATAGATCTTACAATATTATTACAAATAAATATATTACAAAAAATACTTTGAATATTAATATTATTTCAGTGCAAAGATATGATAAGTAAATGATTATTAATAAAAAATATTAATTTTCATTAATCCTATTAACTTTAGCTTAATTTAAATCGTAATCGTATTTAATCCAAAAAATTAAACCATTAAAACTCCGGCAGAAATTTTGGAAATATCATGTGAAAGTTAAACGTTAAAATATATTTAAATGCGAGTAAATGAAATGAGTAAATAATTTGATTATTGTAACGGTAATCGGAAACATTTTACATGAAAATCAATCAACAAATATAAGACTAAAATAAAAAACTGAAATGATTATGTGAATAAAAGAGGAGTTCTCATTGATCATTAATGAACATCGAGTAAATACTATTTAATAATTGACAGTCGTACAGCATTATCGATCACGGTGCTGATATATCTAATTAAATGAATTGGACACCACCGGCGGAATCAGAGGACATCGGAGAGGATCACTGAAGATGTAGAGATGCACGACATGATTCAACATAATTGAAGAAAATTGCTCAATAATTCTAACCGATGGGATAACCAAATGATAAGGACATTCTGATAAGATAATGATGATACATCAGTTGTAATATCTCATCACTAAATAAAGGCATTGAGATTCTTTGGTTATGATATTACAAAAGAAGACATTATAAGGAAAGTAAAAAATGTCACGATGTGCCTGTACTTTGAGAGGAGCTCATTTCTTCCCGTGACAAATTGTCACTATGAATATATGCCTGACATGGATGTGGGCTCCGTGAACAACAATATGAACAACAATACTGACATGCTGCTTAATGTCAGCAAAAGACATAAGATTATGGGCATATAATGAAGAACATCAAAGGAAAAATGTGACACTTCAATGTCAAAGTGCAACTCATGTCAGTTCTAAAATAAACACCGCAATAAGAATTTCTTAAATAAATTATGATGATGAATAATGTTATTAAAATAAACGCACATAAATTTATTTGTTTATAATTCATTTACCAATTTTAACATTTATTTTTCCGCCATCAACAAATGCTTTCACCAGATCTTGACTTTCCTGTGACGTTAACAAATCTCTTTCCTCCATTAAAATGTCATTTTCACTCATTTTCAATACTAAACAGCGTATCGTGTGAATTATGTGAATTGTGAATGGAGGAAAATGTTTTGTTAACCGAGGGATATGCACATGTGTGGTGAAAGCTTTTGTTCGCGGAGGAAAAATAAATGTTAACTAACTGTTAACTAAATGTTAAATTAACTGCAGAAAACATAATGATTTTAAATTTAAATAATTTAAATTATAGACAAATATGTTAAATGAAATAATATAAACACAAACCTTTATAACATAAACACATAGCGATTGGAAACTTATGCTTCAGACAGAAAAGGTTTTAATGTTATAGAAATTGATATGATTCGGTTGGAAAAAGTTATATTTAGTTTCTAAAGATTATTTATATTATATTATTCGTAAATTTTGCGTTAATAATAATAATAATAATAATAATAATAATTATTATTATTATTATTATTATTTTATTTTGCCATAAGTGCAAGGAAATGCATCACACGGTGCACCATTATATATATTATATATTTCCATACTAATTATTAGTCAATTCTCGTTATGTAAATGGAAAGATATGCGATTTCCCATCACACAAAAGCTAAAAAATGTCATTATATTTTCCTAAACTAAAATGGGTTTTCACATAACATGTGAAAATTAAATTTTGTAAAATGTTCAATATATTTAAATTTGTAGAAAAATCCCATCATTAATCAATAGAGAGAAAAACAGAATAATTTGTTTTTATGATATTCAGTGTTTCGCCATTTCTGGTATTAAATGAGAAAAGTCAGAAATGCTTCGAATTACATTTTCTCTATCCTCACGCGGCTTAAGTAAAAATCAATATCAAATTAAGAGAGAGACGGTAATAAAAGTTAACCGCATTTTTCATAATGCGACATTAAAATAATGGGATTGTTTTGCCGAACACAAAAACAGGTCAATGGCATTGATTATAGTCATGCTATGGGCTGTTCATGATCAGAGTGTTCATGATCAGAGTGTTGATTAGAATTAGAACCATAAAAGTATAGGATTGAGACTAATTTTTCATATTCTTATCTCATCTCTCTCAATGTACCAACAATAATTGTTTTGTTGTCATGGGAAACAACGGCTGATGAAAGTGATATATCATCGAAAATGGTATTTATGGAAAGTTTACTCCAAACTCTTTAATGCAATTGTATGTCAACGCAAATCTCAATACCGATTGTCGATCGCTGATGAAACATCATCAGGAAGTGAATCGGCAATTGAGTCGCATACCAAAGAGATGCTCAAAGGAAGTGAAATTAGTGATGAGTTTTGTGATGGGATAAAAGTTTTTGATAAATTTCCAATTCTCTCAGCATTTTCCGTACGACAAATGATAGATAATCGAAGAGTTTTCGTATACTCTCTTTGAAAAAATTACATGAGGTGAGGCGTTACCAGAGATGATTACATTGTTTAAGTAATTAAATTGCGAGACGCATGCTCTTAGCGTTAATGGTTAATTCATTAAGATGCAGGATGTACAAAACGACATTAGACTGTATACCGATCGTTCTATTAGAATTGAAGTTTTGCATCTCACGGTACTCATGAGTTTAAATGAGTCTAAATATGCGCCGTGAGAGTAATCGTAAATCGAATTAATAGCGGGTGATGTTATTTTGCGCTTTGGCATTAACGCCATTGTTGTGTACGAAGAACATGTATCACAATATAAAAGTGGCAGCATACACTATACATAAGGAATACATGAATTGGTCTGTTTTCGGAATAAGAGGTGAAGATGAGAATGATGATGAGGATGGTGAGGATGGTGATGATGAAGAAAAGAAAGACAAAAGTGTTTAGCTCCAAACATAAAAGCAGATTAACTTTGAAACAAGTGACTAATTTATCAGGAAGTACCGCACCGCTATAAAACTTAATACACGTTAAGAAACTTTCGTACTCTTTTAGGTTCCTTATGATAGAATTAAAGGTGCTGATGGAAGAGATTTTTCTTTTTTAAATCTCTTTCTTTAATCGTAGTAAAAAAGTCGATAGACTAAAACAACATGAATATTATAATTGGTATTGTATTATAATAATTGAGAGCATTCGTTTTTCTCAGTCTTTATGTATGAAAGAAAAACCTTAAAAAACAAATTTTCGTTAAAATGTTGATCATTCGATGGATATTGAGCGCTTCGAAATTATTTTTTCCTCTCTTTACTCTCTTTAGTATTCAGTTCTTCGATTCGAATGCATCCCCTGATGCGGGATGCATTTTTGATTTTTGAGCAGAGACTCGATCCGAAGATATATAAATCTTATACTTATTTCTTCTTTTACATTATGCAGTTGATTTTCAAATGGAGTTTTAGAATTGTTCCCAAAACTCCACTGCAGAGTATATTCATATACACGGATGTTTCATTTTAGTGTACGCTTCTTTTTGTGAACGGACACTTTAGAGTGTACAGAATTTAAAAATTTTACGCGAGAGTTTAAAAATTTAATAAATTTTGGATTCCATTCCACTGGAGTTCATTTTCGAAACCCTATTTTCTACTGAAGAACCAATTGAATGAAAGTGACCGTAACGATTAATTTCAATATTATTGTGCATAAAGAAATTATGGGCAAAAATTACATTGAATATCTCATCTAAGGTAATGTTTTTCTTTTCTGATACAAAAAAGAGGATATTCTTTTCTTATACTTAAGTGCCCTTTTTAATGTACGGACCATTGTCGGGTACAGATTTATCACGCAACATAATGGTACTTTTGTGTATCTATCAGAGAGTGAACACAATTCTGCATCTCAATAATTTCAAATGGTGAAATGTGATATTACAATTTTCTTCTTTTTTTGCTTCTTTTTTCTCATTTCTCTTCAGTCATATGACTGAAGATATCACTACACTTTTCCTCTCTTTATTCATACTCAACTTATCAAATGATACATTAAAGTGCCATTTCCACCATTAGATTGGATGGAGACATCTCACCATTGACTTCCTCACTATGAGTGCCAAACAATGGCAACAATGGATAGAAATAATTCATTGTATTTTACAATTCGCATTCCTAAGCCGTTGGAGATTTATGTTTTGAAAACCGCTGTAAAAAATACTATTTTTATAATACTAAAAAAATTGATCATCGAAATGAAAGGAAATGATTGAATAGAGTTTATGACATGACTTTATCGATACATCGTAGTGGCGTATGATGTAAATACTTCAAATTGTATTCATAATGAAAGATGAGTTCACTGATGGCAGAGGTCATTGACCAAAACTAAAACTTTTTTTCTCTAAATCAGTTGAATGCAGTGATCGCCAAAGGGGGGGTGCGAAAATGAAAATTCTCTGAAAAAATCTCTGAAAATCATGGACCCCCCCAGAAAATTGAGAAAAAGTTAGGTCTGCACCTCCCCTTTGGCGATCACTGGTTGAATGTAATATTTTTATATGAAACTAGGGTTTAAGGGATAAGTTTTAAAGCACCGTACACTATATTAGGATACGTCATACAGAGTCAAATATAATAATTTATTACTTAATTATAAAATAAATTTTTATATTGAGTTTCGATACTCGAAAATTTGAATGAATTGATTTAAAAATATTTTTTAGTTGAATGTGTTTACGCCACTTTTAGGTTTTGTAAATACATCGAACACGACAATTCTGGTATCGGTAATAGTATTGAGTAAAGATTCACAAAGGATAGGGATAGAGTTATTACTTCTTTCACTTTTTTGAATGAAACTCTCGCGAAACATAATGAAAAGCAACAAAAATGATCGATATGCTGAACAAAGGAATTACAATTGAATCCAATCGAATGGATGTGCGAATAGAGAGGGTAAATGATAACTTCAAACTGAGAAAATTGTCTATTGCCACAGCAGTGGTGACTTTATTGATACGATTCCATGAAAAATGATCACACTTTTTTCATCACTTTCAATGCTTTCTTTTATCATTTAAATTGTGCGCTGCAAAATTATTCAGTCGTACATTGTATTTCTAGATTATTAAATGATAAATTATTTCAATCTCATGTGATATCCCTGTATTTAATATAATTTGATGCAACAATACATATCCAATACAATCCAATACAATCCAAAACAAAGCCGCGATTTTCTTTTTGTGTATACTCATTTTGGCATGAGAAAGTTTTAGGGTATTTACACGTTTCAACGGAAAATAACAATAAAAATGACCAATTTATGTATCGATTGTTTGGTACTGATGAATAAATAAAATGGGCAGTCGAGTGTAGAGATATAATTGCATATTAACATTGATAAAAGATTTTTCATATAATGAGCGGCAGCATTTCATATTGTAAAAGTACACCAAAAGTTTGGCCATTATAATATATTTTATAATTAATAATTATATTATAACTAAAAATATATAAGTAATTTCTTACCGTGCATTATGTTAGCGCATAATACGACAATAATAACAATTACAATGCGAAGTGATGCTAAAAGAAAAGAAAAATACGATGACATTAATATCATTATCATTATGATGGTTATGATAAGCAATAAACTACTGATTATTATGCCACACTCATGAGTATTGCATTAAAAACATTAATTCTCATTGCAATTTACTGTTTTTTGTATATACAGAGTGAGTCTGTGATATTTGCATTCACAAAAACACTCTGAATATATAATGTAGAAAATTTTAATTGAGATTAATTGTAATTTATACTCAATACTAAATTATTATAAAAAATAATAAAATTAAAATTTTGTTATAATTTACAAGAATTATTTAAATAAATTTTTGAATGTGTACATTTAAAAAAATGATTTAAAAAATAAAATAATTGTAAAATATAATACTAATGGACTCACTCTGTATATATAATGATAATGAAGAAAATTCTAAACTCATTCCTTCCAAATTATTTTGGTCCGTTTGGGATTTGCGCGAATCACTCTGTTATTTGCAGTTTCTCTAAAGTTATTGCGTGTGTGTGTGTTGAGTCACTACTGTCAAAAGAAGAAAATTGTATTGTTTTAGGTGTGAATTTAGTCGAAAAAGTGTAAAAGTCACTCACATTCACACACGTGACTGAAATTCAAGTGATAAATAAAGATGTCGAAAATGACTTGTATTTGAAGATATCTGATAAAATAAAAATCAAATTAATTGCAGAGCAAAACATGAAACAATTGAGTAACTTAAGGATGGGAAAAGAATATATTATATCCTCTGTAACGGTCATTTCTGACCCGCAACTGACCATCGGGAACCCGCGTAGGGAAAAACCAAATACAAAGCTCAAACTAACAGTTTGGATGTTAACTCTCTTATTGAGAGAATATTTATTAGTATTGAGTATTCATAATATTCATAGGAAAGTATATAAAAAATACAGGGTGATGCTATGAAAAACTATTACTTTACATGCATTTATGATAAAGAGTAATGACAATAATGATCGTATCATCCTCCAAAACTGAAAACTTTAACCTCTCAAATTTCTACCCGTCGCACCGGATAATAGACCATGGGCTATTATAGTTATGTTAATTTATTTAAGGATTAAAGGATTTCTTTAAAAATTAATGTTTTGATATGCATAATTAAACTCTTATTAAAAGAGAATTTCAATATTATATTATGCGCCCTTAGGTCATACGAATAAATTTATGTACTCGAATATTAGAGACTCGAATATATAGACACACAAATAGAGACTTTAAAGATACATTTATTTTTTAATATTGTTTTGTTTGGTGATGCCCCGTTTCAGCGAAAGTGTAATTTTGGGATTACATTTTTGAGAAAACAGATATGCAAAACTTTTATTTGAGTGACACTCATACAGAGACATTCACAGTGATCAGTGAGGATACTCAAATATGTACGAAAAGAGGTGTCAACTCTAAGCTATGAGAATATTTTGCATATGATAATGGTAATAACCAATAATCGCCATTAGTGTTGGGAATTTTCAAAATTTTATTAACCATTAACCGCATTTAGTTATTTTTAACCATAACCACAAATTAACCGCATGCGGTTAACCATGGTTAGAACTAAAAAATTCCCACTAATCGCCATGGTCTGCTAGGGGAGGGGGTCAGACATATTCTTTTCTATTATACTAAGGGGAGAGAGGGTCATGATCATGGTGGTCATAAAAAGAATATTTTTTATGGTTTCAGTTATCAAATAACTTCCGATGCATCCGAATAATGACAAAACATGACCAATGGAAGTGCATTGTTCGGGAATAAAAAGAATATTTCAGGTCAAAAAGAATAAATTAGAATAATATTATTATATTAATCCATTAGAAATGAGCATTTTTTGAAATATTAAATAAATTTTGTGGATTGTAGAAAATCAAGAGTAATGGCTATTGATGAGATAATAATTGAGAGTATCTCAATTATTGTACAGGGAAATGCGTATGATTATGTAATAATTACAATTATTGTGGAAATTTAAGCAAAAATTGTATTTGTAATTTTGAAACGTTTAAAACTTACATTTTTAGAGTTTTTTAGAGAATTTATATAAAAGAGTCAAATTATTTGCATAAAAAGTGTTTTTTGTTGTGAAACTTAAAATTTACTCATATCTTTTTGATTTTAAATTATTTTCACAAAATTAAGGAAATTATAATTCTGAACGGAAATTCGGTTTATAATGAAAATTCTCACATTATTATTGAATTAAACGTGCGAATAGAAAAAAATGAAATCCGCAGCATTCCTCAAGTAGTAGTGTCACGTGTTTTTAGACATGAAGCGGAGGGCAGAGTAATTCTTATGTGCGATTATTGTGCGTAAAAATGAAAGGAGAGCATTTTGAACATTTTTTCATTAAACAATAAATTTTTTAGTATTTTTTGATTCGGGATGTTTTCGAAGATAAAATGATAGGTCTGTATATACCAGACAAATAGATATGCAGTGAACTATGTATATTGTGTACCATCTATACGGCGTACATCGCCATACGGTGTTCGGGTTTTGCTGCCACAACCATTTGTATACACCATAATGTTAAAAATGTATGGTTACGGTGTACACTTATACGGTGTACAAATCTGTACGGTGTACGTTTTTACAATGTCACTGTAGCATTAACAGTGCATCATTACAGTGTACATTATTATTTTTATTTTAAAATATTCAAAACAAAATTTCGTGTTTAATTGTCTCAACAAAATATGAAATTAACAAAATTTGATAATTTCTTTACAATAATTGTAATTATTACTCATTATAAATGATTATAAATGACCATCATTTTTTTATTATATCAGAAACTAATTTTATTGAATAAAAATAAAATATGGACATTTTTCTATACGGTGTACAAATCTATAGCGTGTACGCGAACATCGGGACGAAGGCGTACACCGTATACATAGTTGACTATATTTGTTTTGGGCCGATGGCATCAGGTATATTTTCTAAGAGGGTTTATGCATTTTTAAAAAAATATTATTTTCACCAATTTTCTTGGGAGTCCCGTTTTTTAGAACTCTGAGGGAGGGTTGACCCCTGCCAAACCATATCAATATTGATATACACATAAACCCCTCTAACGTGAACCCTCTCTATCGTAAATTACCTCTCTAACGTGAACAAATAGTTAGGCCCGAGTCATATAAACTTTTGCTATTTAAACCCCTCTAACGTAAAACCTTCTCTATCGTGAAGAAAAATTTCTGCCGCAATATGGTCACGTTAGAGAGTTTTAAGTGTATACACATTTTCAGATTACTTAATTATGACGAACATCAAATTTCGATTAAAAATCCTGACAAAATATATAGTAAATTCAAATAATTTTCTAACATCTGATTTTAAAGTGATATTTCATGTTCGGAATATATTATTAAATTCCCTTAAAACACAATAATTACATACAATTATATGAATCGCTTTTCAAATATATTTCCAATTTCTATCTCCGTGAGGATTAATAAAGTTTATTTTAAATTTTCTCTGATTTTATTTCAACGAAATATGACATGAAATATTTACGCATAAATGTAATTTGCATATAATTTTTCAAATTTAGTTTAAAAAGTGTATAAAATATTATAGCATTTAAAATTGTGAATTATTAAAGTCACTTCTAAATGACTGCACATGATATTAAAGGTTCGGTTAAACATTTATTCGTTAATTTTACTAATCGATTGATCTTTGATTAAAATTTAAGACGAACTGAATTTAACGACACTCGGATCGGGATATGTTTGTAAATATGAATCATATAATAATCTAGTCTTAGATTTCGAGTTACACTTGTACATGTTGTACTTGTATTTCTCAAATTCATTAAATTATTGTAATATTTGGTAAACGAATTGCATGTAAACATGTAAATCAAATTTAAATACATATTAAATTCACAGCTTATCATAGATTCAAATGCAAATTAACTCATTTAAGTACTTTAGAAATTTAATTTACATAAACAGAGATTTCATCGCCAATTTATATGCTATAAGATTTAATGCTTATATAATCTTAAGTTTCCCAATAAATAACCATATGTGCCTATAACATGAAACATATTGTTTAATGTTCAATATTAACACACCGAAACACGAGAAATTTCCGATAATACAGGGGTTTCCACAACTTTTACATCTCCGAAAAATATTGTCATAAATATTTAGTTCGTTAAGAATGAGACGAAAAACTTAATTGAATTGACTCATCAAAATTCAACATGTGGCGTCTTATGGTGTATTTAATTAAATCCGGTACTTTCGTCTGTCCCCATTAAGTTTTGTAGATGGACATAACTACATATATATTTATCTATATCAATAGCTAATCTTAATTTTAAATGGATTTTTCTGTTATACCCTCACACACAAATGGGATCGAAATTAATTCAAAAAGAGTGTCAGAAACGAATATAAAATTTTGGCATTTTATGAGGAAAGGGATGGAATTGGGGCGTAATATAAAATACATTTTCATCATAACATCACACGGAATGCATATAATTTGTATTTGAAAACAGCAAAACTATCATTTCGGTGGTGCATTGTGCAATACGTTTGAGTCATAAAAGTGAAATATTACGTTATATTACGTTATATTATATTCTGAAACAGTAACTTCATTGGCATATAATTTACTATTTTCGTATATTACTTCGTAACAATATATGAGCAGAGCTCGAATTTTCCGATTTTATGTGAGCGTTACATACATTGTACAATGAAATTGGCAAATACAATAAATTGAGTAAAATGATGACCTCTATAATGATGTTCTTATCAATGGACTTCCATAATGATCCTATTAATTTCTGTGTTTTCCTTTTATCGGCGCTCATCCCTTTAGTTTCCAAATGCTTAATACAACAGAGTATTTTCCAATACAAAAGCCAAAAGGGGTAAACATTTGTTAACACCCGTATATTGAACATCGCGAACGTCACCATCAAATGCGACGGTGACGATCAAAACCGTTATTTGACTGTCACATCACCACAATAGAGCTGTTCTCACTGTTCTCACTGTTACTTCACCATAAATAAAGACGTTTATTATTGCCGCTGCCGGTGATAGAATGTGAATTGGAATCGAGTTGAGGCAGGGACTGAGTGTACAGAGTATACACCCAATACTATACTATACTATACTTTACTTTATTGGCAAATGGCAATTACCTCTTTGCGGATGTCATCAGCTCACTTCTTTTATTAGCAAAAAGAGAAAGAAAAAAGTGATCGAAACTTACGAAAGAATAGAAACGAATAGAGACGAACCGATGGACGCGAGAATTATCGCGTATGGAGTTAGAGTTATTGGATAAAAGACAATATAACTTAAGGATAAGACACACCAAAATTCCAAATGTACTTTCAACTGCAAAACTATTTGCTTTAATCAAAGGTACGATATCACCGCACAAAATACAGAGCAACCTCTATAATTTCACACTCCCTAATTTGACCACCTCTATAAATTCACCTAATGTGTCAGTTCCATATTAAAGACCTGTGCTAACCGATGTAAGCTAAAAGATTCTCTAATTTCATAATTCTCTATTTTCACCTAAATGTTTGCGCCCATTGACGTGAAATTATAGAGGTTCTCTGTACTAATACAGTAAATATTTCAATCTAATCCTGGAATGGGATAGATTTACGTCTTCTCATTCAATCCTATTCCAATTATCATTGAAATATTTCTTTTATTTGCTTTTGGTATATGACTATTGAAGTCATTCTACAGTGTGACTTTTGATATGTAAATTATAACGATTAACATGTTGTAAAACATTTTTCTCTTTCATTTTATAAATATTAAAATTATTTCGAATAAATACATCCGCATTCAATTGTTATTGATATTTCAGTCTCTAAAGATATTAATGAATCAAAAAACATCGTAAAATTTAAGATATCAGATCTAAAATATTGAGAAAATGTAATGATATTGAATTTATCATATTGATCCTGATGTGGATTTGAGAACATTCATCATAATCATTCATCACTATGGTTATATAATTAAATTTAGAAATAATTAATGGATATTTATTGAAAATATAGTAATTCTATTCTATTAATTTAATACGATATGCAAATCACGTGAGTTAATCATGCAATTAATTTCAATAATAAACGCATCATTTAATTGAAAAAATAAAAAATCATTTCTGCATTTTTCATACACTTTAATAGAGATAATATTAGACGATTACAGATATGAAAAGCTTTACACTTTTGAATCTGTTCACGAAAAGATTAAATAACTTTTGGACTAACATCATTGAGCTTAGAATGGGGTGCATATGATTGCGATGAACTGTATTGTACTTAAATGACTCACTACATGCACATCTTAAATACGGGTCTCAGGTGTCCCGCAATGACAGGTCATGTCCCGCACAATTATAATGCGAGACAATGTGTGTCCCGCAAAAAATTAAAAATTTTTTAAACAAAAATTCCATGATTTACAAATTTGTATAGAGTGTCCCGCATGTACCGCATGTACCGCATGTCCCACATTTTGCTCATTTTGACCTGAGACCCATAATCTTAAACCTCACGCACGATTCTTATTACAACAATGGCAACAATGGCACGGCATACCCATTATTATACAGTAAAAGTCTTCTCAAATATTGGATCCTGAGATTAACAATGGATTCACTCTTTGGCCGTTGTACTTTCAGCGTATTAGAGAATGGAGAAAACCTTTATGAATACCTCTATAGTCTAATACTGACAGTACAACAATACAGTAATCTGCACTCATATATTATCTCGATATTAATAATACAGTACTGTTCATAAGTGGTGGTGTAACGCTCCACAGTGTAAGTCAGTGTTGCATAAAGTCAAAGTTTTCATGCATTTGCCATGATTTTTATAGTAAATGGATGTATGTGAACTGAACCTGCATTAATGAGCCGATGAGCCTCTGTTGAAAAGGGGCGTCCAACAGAGGGAAATGGCAATGACAACACATCACTGTATTGAATAAAGGGTTGGAAAGTTTCTCCATATTTTTCCGGGAATGTTTTAGTGGAATTTTCGGGAAACATTCTCAAACAAAGTTTATGAAAATTCTAATATAATATATGATTTGTCAAAATTGAAAAAAACGTAACACTGACGTAACGGACCATAATTTAAATTTATATGTGTCAAAATGGAAATTTAATATGTATTTTTAACTTTTTCATATCTATTTCTGGACTCTCATATGCAATAAAGTTTAGTATTATAAATATTAATAATAACATTATATACATGTGCCCTAAACTATCGTTTACAATGAATACATAGCGCTACGAAAAACCAAATATTATGGTAAAACTTAACGTAAAGAAACTGATTTATGTCTAAGAAAAAACTTCAGCTTTTATTTCACTATAGTATTGAGTTTTTCGTAGTTTCATATGTTATATAACTGTATATAACTGCATATATAACTGTATATAGAATAAGATATTCCCGTTCCAAAAAATACCATATACTTTTGTTATACTCAAAATACTTAAATTTTATTGAAAAATGTTTAATATTTCATGAAAATTTCTCAAATTTGTCGATTCTTTTAGTTTCACGGATTAATTTTCGAATTTCTTTAATTTCATATTAAATAAAATAATTGAATTTCATCAGACATATGATATTTCTCAAGAATAATCCTAATTCAAGGGGAGTTTTCCCGAAAAATTTTATTATAAACTTTCTTTAACTTGTAATATCTGAACCCTTATTCATGTGATTCATCCGCAGCCATAAGCATCAGCATCACCATGAACCTCATCTCCATAACATCCCTCTCTATTATCGAAGATCCATTCTATCACTTCTTAAAGCCGCATCCTTTTGTTTAAATTCATCGGCATTTCAAAGATGAAGCATTAAAGGAACACTCTTTATTACGTATGGGAATATGTGGGAATATCCATCCTTTGAATAAGTATAGCATCCGAATAAAACGCATGAAATATATACATTTCTAAGGTTCGGGTAAATATTAAATGAAAATTTAAGCACTGAAAGAGGATAAAAATATCAAAATATTGAATGAAATCAAAGATAAAGGTATATGTGTGTGTAAAGGTATATGTATATATATGTATATATATACATATATATGCAAAGACAGTGCCGAATGTGAAATTCAAATTTATCGGAAGACATATCATGTTTATCCATATCTTTAGTAATATAAACTAAAGAATATATAAATATATATTTAGACTCATCTTAAGCATAGCCATTGGGGGATCATAATGGGCCAACAATTCATAAGATGAGATCCCAAATCGGGTGATAAACTCGTGAGTCTCACGAAAGAGAATTGAGAATAAAATGTAAGTGAAAAACTAACAGTAAATAACGTCATTTGATAAGACAAATTTATTATTATCATTATTTCACCTGAAGATTGAAGATACGATTTAACATGAAATTAATTTAACGATCGATATTATGTATATGTACAGGAAAATATGTGTGGTGTTATGTGAGAATTGAGCATCAGCATCATCCAACAGTGTGAGAGGATTTTTTTGGCAGAAAATGTTCTCATACAGCTGTGTATCCCCAAAATAGCGAAGTGCAAAATAGCGAAACCCGAAACAGCGAAACCCATAATTATTAAAATAATTAAACCATAAGTGGTATAAATTTATTAAATCAAACTAAATAATGCTAGATTAGATCAACGCTATACAGACCGCCATTTTATTCTCGACCCTGTATCGTCGTGATAAATTTAAAGCATCCCAAGAATTTAAAGATAAACATAAACCACACTCATAAGCTTGTATATATTAATGTGCATCTAATTTATATCCTATGGACCACAATGAAGTTTACACGTATATATTAATACATTACATACATGTATATCACCTACTGTATATCGGTGGTTTTTATATTTACAAATTTGAGTTATTTTTAGTTATAGTTTTTATCTATAACTAAAATTTAATTTATTGTTATTGTCGATTAATTAATTAATTAATTTTAGTCAAAATTATTGCTAAAAATTAAATTTTTTAAATTTTAGTTATTATTATAATTATTCAATCATATCTATTTTACATGGAAAATTAAAGTATTATTACGTACTAATAATATCGTGTACATTTCATAAAATACATTTTTAATTAAATTTTCAATTCAATAAATAAAATTAAAAATATTATTATAATTATTTAATCATAGTAATACTATTGGTTAAGAGAGTAGTCACGTGTCAGTGTTACTATTAGCAACAGTTATTTTGGAGAACTGTAGGAAACATTACAGAGCT
Source organism: Hypochthonius rufulus (assembly GCA_000988845.1). Taxonomy (NCBI): domain Eukaryota; kingdom Metazoa; phylum Arthropoda; class Arachnida; order Sarcoptiformes; family Hypochthoniidae; genus Hypochthonius; species Hypochthonius rufulus. Next base: position 19,593 of record LBFL01003760.1, read on the forward strand.
ATGATTATGAGTTTCGCTGTTTCGGGTCTCGTTATTTTGGACTTCGCGATTTAGGGTATAGACCTTTTACAGCATCATCCATATCTTTGTGCATACTCTTAATGTATTACAATGAAAAAAGGCGTTTCATTCATTAAGTTAGTAATAGAATTGGCAGCGGAACACATCATATCCATTGAGTGTCATATATCATACCGGTCTCTGAGGAATATGATTTGGGAAATCATTCTCTGTATGCTCAGTAATGGTTTCTCTCCGTTCTCTAAGTTTAGGATTATACTTTACTTCGGGTTTTAACTTTTTCCTATTACTAAAGTTAATTCAGTGGGGGCATTCAGTTATTTCATTTATTTATGAAAACTTTAAGCAGTATATCATATCATATTAATAAGCGTTGCAAAACTGATTCAGGGCTAAGCCCACCAAATTTCATTGTATCATCTGAAAATATTTAATTCAAATTCAATAGCATTGTCATTTATTATAAATAATATAAATATATAATACATCATTTGTCTCTCTTTCAAATGTCAGCGGCTTTATTATTCAATTCTCTGAAATTCAATCCTTTTATTTATTTTCGGAGAAAATAGAGTCAATAACTGTGTATAGAGAAATAAATAATAGAGATAAACTTCGGGATTATGAAATAGGGTCAGAGGTTATTCAAAATTAACAATGAAAAGCGTTTATCCATTCATTTATCTTTTTCTTTAATCATGTAAATGCAGATGCAAATACACATTTTATATTTTTAAACAGAGGTGTTTACGTTGTGTCTAATTATAGCCTCTTTTGAAATTTGATGATCACAATACTATTACTCTATTCTCGAACACAATCGGTGTGACCACGCATTTGCATTTAACATCAATGCAATTCACAAATCTGTTTTATTCAAGTGTAATGGCATATTAATGCACGCGGCACAATCAATATCTGTAAAACACATTTAACGAAAGTTCATGAAATGAGTCATTTCTGTTAACATTACTCAAAATTTCGGTGCACATTCATTATTGTGTACGAATTGTGGTTATAACGGTATCCATTAACATGAACGATAGGGTTAATAATGCTAAATAATTGGAGTGTGTAATAATTAATAATTATTATCATATAAAATTCAATAATGTATATAAAAGGGTACGCCATAATGAGTGACCATTATTTTACATATAAATTTTAAAATACAATTCACAATTTTTTTAAAAATTTCATTTATCATTGAAAAATATAATTTTTATGTAAAATATTTAATGATATTCTATAATTGAAATGATTTTATTAAAAAATTGGAATTAATTTTAATTTAAATTAATTTCATTTATCGAAATCCGATATAATTATGAAAAGCTTTGAATAACAAACATCAAGAGAATCACATATGTCAAAGGATATTTGTCATTTCAATGGTAATTTTTCTTATAAAAGATTCCATTGGGAATTCTTATCAAATAATACAGGAGTTGTACCGTATCGGTTTATTGTATTCGGGCAACGATTTTAGGATTAAAGAGCTTTAAAAATTCGGATACTATTTTAATAAATAAATTTTCCATGATAATGTTTGTATAATCAATAATCAATACAACAGTCCAACTAAAATATTTGATTCATGTTTACCAAAATTACGCTAAACTATCATATTACAGCAAATTTTACGCTAAAAGTTTTTATTGTAAACGCATATCAAATAAATAATTTTTAATTTTCCGATAATTTTCGATAAAATGAAAAAATGTATATATGTATATATGTATCTTTGAAATATCTCAGCTCATAATTAAAATTTTATAATAAACTTAATAGGAATGAGTGTAGTTAAAGATTTTAAATAAAATTTGAGAACACATAAAACAAATATTTAAAAAATATATTAAAAATTAATTCAATTACAATAGAATTACAATCCGATTCAATTCTGATAAAATAGAAATATTCATGTTACAATATTAAATTTTTGTGAAATTAATTTTTTAAATCACGTGCTTTAATTGTCATCCGTGCATTATTTTGCATTTTTTTTAAAATCAAAGATATTTGTTTATCTATTGAATGGAATTTAATAAAAATGAATTAATTTAGTCATTGGTTAGCAACGATTGAATTAGTCGTGAAGTAACACGTATGAGTCACTAATTTAATCGCTAATTTACACTGATTATAGTAAAATAAAATTACTGAATTCCAATTTAAATTTGAAGAGATAATCAATAAATAATAATGTTTACAGTGAGTTAAATTAGTCATTAGTCATTAGCCATGACTAATTTAGTCACGATTAAATAATCATTCATTCATTGTTCACGTGAGTGACTAAATATTATTAATTATTGATGCTTCAAATAATTAGTTGCTCATTAGTCATTTGTGCATCACTATAGTGTATTATGGGAATGGAATGGAAAATTAAAATTTGGTAAGGGTTGCTGACCCCCCC
>LBFL01003764.1:0-19523 GCA_000988845.1 Hypochthonius rufulus
ACTTTCCCAAAAGGCTTCTGGCACTTCGTGAGTATCCCTTGTAAGTCTAATTAACTTACCTGTAAACGAAAATAGTCATAACCGCTGTTAAAAGACCTCTAACAACCGGCGTAATACCCCAGAGTGGTGCGCCTTAGATAATAAGCACCAACTAAGTGGTATGCCGAGTGCTAGAGATCCACTCTACCACCAGGCAGGTCTCCCGTAATTTGCATCTATTATAAAAATAAGAAAAACCGGGCACACCTGGTGACAAACTTGTACTTACTGAGCTTATAAACAATAAATATTTGTCTATAGCAACATCAGAGATGTGGGGATACTCGTTTGAGGATCTTCGTGGCGCTGCTCTCCGTGATTTCACCCCCTCGCACGATCTATTCGTTGCAAACGACGGAGTGCTCCCGACCTTCTATACGGTCCGCGGCTCTGTCATAGCTACAAGTTTGATCGATCTCACCCTGGCATCCGGCGGAGTCATCAATAGTATTGCAAATTGGACGTCCATATAGAGGACAGTCTCAGCGATCATCGCTTTATCACTTTCGATCTAACACTGGAACGGCCCATTATCAAAACCATCATCGGTCAAATTCGGTTTAATTCCAAACGCGCGGATTGGGACTGTTTTCGCTCCCACCTTAGAGACCAACTACCGGCACTGTGGGAAAAAATATCACACATAACTTCACGCGATACTAACGATGCAGCGGCTCAATTCCTGACCGATCTCATTACATTGGCAGCGAGCATCTCTATGCCCACAACACTGCTACGGGCTAAGTCCAAGCCATGGTGGTCGCACACGCTCAGACATGCGACGCGAAGTTAACCGCCACAGACGAGCATATCAGCGTTGTCGCATTGACGTACACCAGGAGGTGAAGCGTCAGATCTACCCTGACCGGTTCCACGCATATAAGACGGAGCTAAAGCGCAGCAAAGAAAAACATTGGCGCGAGTTCTGTACCATTTCCAGTGCTAAAGATCCATGGGAAGCCATCTACAAAATCTGCAACGAAAAAAGGAAGGGCCATATCGGGCTCAAAACAATTCAGCGCTCCGATGGCAGTTTTTACGGCCGATTCACATGAAACCCTCGACCACCTTCTGGAACACTACTTCCCAACGACCACAGTCCCGGTAGCCAACTTGCCTCACACCGCGCCTGATGATATCCCATTCACACAAGGCGAAGTCCGGCTGATCGCCTATAAAATGGACGGGCGAAAAGTGCCAGGAATGAACGGCCTAAATGCGAGCATAGTAAAACAGTCCTTACGGGAACTACTCGAATCGGTGACGGAGATCATGAACGCATCCTTGCGCCTCGATCTATTTCCAGCGATTTGGAAAACAAGCATAGTGAAGTTCATCCTAAAGAAAACCGATACCTGTACCGCAAAAGCCTTTAGGCCCATCTACCTTTTACCGGTGTTGGGTAAGGTTCTGGACGGTCTGATGATAACACGCATAAAAGTCTTTGACGTCCAATAACATGCTAAACAATCGTCAATTTGTGTTCAGGCAGGGTAAATCCACGACTGATGCGATTCTCGAGGCGGTACGATACGTCAACGAACGCAGAAAACGCCATCATGTTCTGCTGATATCACTTGTTGTCACCAGCGCATTCGATCATGCGCGATGGTCTCTCATCCTCCAACGGCTTCGGGAGAAGCAGTGCCCATCAAACCTGTACAGACTGACAGTGGACTATTTTCAGGATCGGCAAGTAATAGGGGAAACTGAGGTGCTCTCCACCCGACGCTATCAGTCAATTGGCTGCCCTCGGGTCTAAGTCAGGGCCGGGATTCTGGAACATATTATACGATTCCCTCCTTAGCGAACCGCTAGCAGAGGGAACGGAAATACAAACATATGCTGATGACGCACTGCTGATGGCATGCGGCCGAACGGTCGAAATCCTTCGACAGAATGCGAACCGCTCTCTCGACGCGGTACACGCATGGGGTATACGGAATGGCCTCACATATAATGCCTCTAAATCACAGGCAATATTCATATCAACCAAAGTGAAGAAACCCTTCATCTCAATGGGCGGAGGTAAGATCAAGATTACTTCTTCTATGAAGTATCTCGGAATGATACTAGACGAAAAAATGTCCTTTTCCGACCATATCACCATGGTCTGTGGCAAGACACGCGCTGCAATTCGAAGCTTGATGACTGGCGAAGGCTAATTGGGGCCTCGGACACACAGCAATAAGGAGAATATATAAAGGGGCTTTGGAACCGGCAATCACATACGCGTCGCCAGTGTGGCACTCAGCAGCAGCAAAGGCCAGAAATGCACGCAAACTAGTCTCGACACAACGAACGGTACTATTGACTCTCACAAAGGCCTACAGAACGGCACCTACGAGCGCACTCCAATTACTCTCCAACGTCACACCACTCGACATCTGTGTCCAGGAAACGGCGGCGGTTTTCCTAAAAATTCGAGGGGCGCTAACGGGAAATGATTTCGATTCAATACCATCAGACCTAACGCCATTGCAAATTCGATGGGCAATTAGGGAGGCGTTGGATATGTGGGACCTACAATGGCAAACAGCGAACACCGGAAGGTGGACGTACCGCTTCTTCCCAACTGTTCGCTCCAAACAATCGCTCGCCCTGAAAACAACGCACATACTAACACAATATCTGACTGCTCATGGAGATTTTAACGTATTTCTTCATCGATTCGGAAAATATACCGCGGACTGCGACTGCGGTAGAGGGGAGGACTCGGCCGAGCACCGTCTCTTCGAATACCCATTCTATGTGGAGGAGAGGGACCGGTTCTTCAAAGAGATCGGTTGCTTAATAGAAATGGGGCGAAACAACTGCCAACTACTACTAATGGGAGACGAAGCGACGAAAAAACTGGCGAGTTTCATCGAAGAAATCATCAACAATTCACTACTAACAATTAGAATATAAAAATTAGTAACACCACTCATACACACATCTAAATTGCTATCCTATATAATAAATTGAACAAAACTATATATGTAAACCATTAAGCTCTTATCCCAGTACTTACCACCACCAGCGTGTCGTTAATGACCCCTAACAACCGGCGTAATATCTCAGAGTGGTGCGCATAGAAATCACGAACCAACTAAGCGGTATGCCGAGTGTTAGAGATCTGCGCTAACCCTAGGCACGTTGCCCGTAATTTGAAAATTTTGTATTATTTAAACCCCGGGCATTGTAAATGCCCGGTTACTAACTGTATATAACGTGCTATAAACCAATAAAGATCTGTCTATAGCAACATAGCAACCCAAAATGGCGAACAGTGCAGTCGCATGCGACTGTCTCTCATCAAAAATTGCAAAAATTTCTTTATTTAATGATTTTGTGCGTGACGATGCCAACAAGTTCAGCCTCCGGACTCGTGGGACGCTTACCGACTTGTTTGGCCAAATGATCACCACCGCCGGGCAACTGGTCGCCGCTAACGCCGCGCTAACAGTCGAAAATGTAAGTCTACGAAGTGAAAATAATTCTCTAGATATTAAACTCTCTAATACTCCCCTTACATATGCATTCGTTGCGAGTTCTCCTGCACAACAACAAAGTGCTTCACCGCCTTTCACCACACGATCGTCTATACGCCCGTTAAAAGTCTCACCACTACCGCCCTCCGTGCCATTGCTCGTATACCCGGTCGATAAAAGCCAACAGTCTGCAAAAACCAAATCGGACGTCATGACTGCAATCGACCCATCACGTCTAAAGATTGGTATCAACAGAGTGAAGATGATCCGCAACGGCGGGGTCCTGTTAGGATGCGACAGTAAAGCCTCAGCACTGAAACTACAGCTATTAACGCCGACGAACGCATCAAAGCTCAATACAAGTCCGACACCCTAAAGACCCGTCTCCCGCGTATTCAGCTTCAACACGTTCCAAAAGCACTGCGCGATGATGAAATATACGAGTTGATCAACCACCAAAACGACCAAATCTATACCGCATATACCGATTTTGCCGCCTTCCGTGAAGACATACGGATTTTGTTCCACAACTCCCGCCCAAACGACGACACATCGCACAATATTATCTCCGAAGTCTCACCGAAACTCCGCTTGCTGCTCATCAATACTGACTGCTTCGCATACGTTGGTCCTCTATTCGCGTGACGGATTTTGTGCTCGTCACGCGCTGCTTTCAATGTCTGGGCTTCGGTCACAGGGCATGTGGCAGCGGCAACAACCCACAACGGTGTGCGAAGACTCAAACATGCGGACACTGTGCGGGTAACCACAAGTTTAGAGAGTGCCCGGTCAGGGGGGATAAAACCAAACTGCTGTGCTGTATGCAAACGCGAGAATGAACGGAACGATAATACACTGTTGAAAACCAAACACGATCCATTCTCAAATGACTGCCCGATGCTCCGTAGTTAGACTCGATCATTTCCAAGACCGACTATGGTCAGCCTTAGAAATGCCTTACGACATCGCCCCTCTAATAAATCAACTATGCTCACATTAAAATTTCTTCGACTCAACGCTCAACGATCCAAAGCTGCAACACTTCAAGCCTCCTTATTCTGCGCGGAACACTCCATCGATATCGCCTTAATACAAGAACCACATAAAGCATTCGAACAGTTACGCGGTCTTCGCCGGGGTACCAGAACTTACAGCGCACCATCGCCAAAGGCCGCAGTCGTTGTATTTAACACCAATCTATCCGTCTGCTTCCTTCGGCAACACTCCGATGAACATACAACAGTGGTCGAGGTATGCATCGACGCGCTGAACTATATATCGCTTCCATTTACCATCCGCCTAATGCAACAAATGCAGCTGAAATCGACAAACTTGATCGGTTACTTACTGCTTACCCCAGTAATGTTATCATCGGGATGGATGCAAACGCCAAGTCTGAGTCGTGGGGAAGTCCCTACGATGATACGCGAGGGACTGCATTTCGAGAATTCATCGCATCACGGGGGGTTTACCTTTTCAACGACGGGCTCCGCCCGACGTTTTACGTCGCCAGAGACTCATCCGAACATACGAGCTTTATCGATTAGACACTAGTGACAACCGACATCTACGCTAAGACATCATGTTGGACGGTTCACGAGGAGGACAGTCTAAGCGACCACCGGTACATAATATTTATGATGCATCTCGTCACCCCAATAAGCAACTCCTTAACCGGTAGTATCCGATATAATGTCAAACGTGCCAACTGGGGAATGTTTCACGAAATTCTCCGTGAATGCTCATCAGACCTCCATCACGCAATTACTGCCATCGACTCCCGCGAATCGCACGAAGCAGCTGCAGTGTTATTGACGGACATCATTACGTCCGCTTTTTAACCGCAACAACTTTAATATACGGTATTGGAGCTGGAATTACCGCGGCTGCTGGCACCAGACTTGCCCTCCAATAGATCCTCGTTAAGGGATTTAGATTATTCTCATTCCAATTACGGGGCCTCATTAGAGTCCCGTATTGTTATTTTTCGTCACTACCTCCCCGTGCTGGGAGTGGGTAATTTGCGTGCCTGCTGCCTTCCTTGGATGTGATCGCGATTTCTCAGGCGCCCTCTCCGGAATCGAACCCTGATTCCCCGTTACCTGTTACAACCATGGTAGGCGCATAACCTACCATCGACAATTGATAAGGCAGACACTTGAAAGATTCTTCCCCGGCACGTACGCCATGCGATCAGCTGAAGTTATTCAGATTCGTCACTGGGTTTGGGGGCCACCCTAACTGCCACCGAAGCGACAGCAGCCGGCCCCATTGGTCTTGGTCTAATAAATGCGCTTCTTCCGTGTGATCGGTTGAAGCTATTGTGCATGTATTAGCTCTAGAATTACCACAGTTACTTTTTAAATCAGTTTTAAACGCATGTAATATTAACAAATGTAACTTATAAAATGCATTGAAAATATATATTTTTAATGTAATATTTTCATAAAAAAACTGATGCGAAATGAAAATACACTAAAATTTTTATTGAAAATTATATTTGCATCAAAATGTACAATTCATACACAAATTCTATATAAAAATTAATGTAAAAATTGATAACAATTTTTAGCAAACATTTTAAAAAACAAATTCAAAAGCAAAAGTTAAATATCAAAAATACTTTCAAAATTTTTCTTTAAAACATTTCATTTTTATTTTTAAATTGCAACATTAACGTGTCCACAGCCGTACATATATTTACGTACGATTCCGGATTTAGACGATAAATGAAAGAATACCGTTGGGCACGTCCGTCCTTTTGGTACAATTTAATTTAACTAAAATCATTACCAATTATCCCAACAGCTGCCGGTGCAGAAATTTCATGTCACATTAAACTTAAACCATCGGCGTTGCGAATAGCATTTGTTCAATTCGACATCAAAAGGAAAAAGTAAAGATAATTTGCATTTCCATAATATATAATTATCAATTGTGGCGTTGACACTGAAGAACCCGATGGCTGTGATGGTGAGTAAGAGTCCCGTGTCCGTTTAACCGCACCATCACCACTGTGTAAACGACCGCCATAAACTTGAGGAATGCTCGCGGTTACAATATTAAGCCATACTCTGATCGCATCAGTTTATAGCATCCGAACACAGTCAACACTCAAGGAAATGTCCGAATTTTATAAAATTAAAATGGAAATTCAGTACAATCCGTACCTTTTATTGTACATTATTTTTATTTTATCCTCAATTATCATTTATTTTAAAATTATAAATTCAGGTCAATCCATGCCTTTCACTTTACATTTATTTTTATTTTATCATTAATTTTCATTTATAATTGAATTTTTATTTTTAATTGTGACACAAATAACACATCTATTTTTGTAAAACCCGCACATCATAGTTATTTGTAATTTTTATTTTCAAAATATACTATAACTCGAATATTTTGAAACTTTTATTTTCTTGTTACATTATCTGAGGTTCGACTGTAATACTAAAATTTTCAAAGTTCTCATTGATAAAGCATTAAGGCGCGTTCAAATAACATTAACAAAAATCAATTTATTAATATTCCCATTGAAATAATACATTCCCCGTTCAATCCCATTGACCGAAATTAAAACATCGAAATATCTATTTAATGCTACCAATCGACTACCGAAAAACTCGAAGGGCATGTCCCCCCGGGTCATGAAATTTTTTTTCACGAGGTGGCGCCAGTTTTAGTCAAACAGAATATTCACTTTTTAGTCTGTTTCTGAGACACCCGGTGACGTCAGCGTTTCCATAAACCAAAGTTTCAAAATTTTTAAAGAGGGAACGAAAGTGGGAGTAGAAAGTGGGGGTAGAAAGTGTGGGGGTAGAAAGTGGGGGTCGCGCGAAATAATTAAGCAATTCCTGTTTGAAATTTTTTAATTTAAGATTGTTGCTGATATATACATTTAGACGCACTGACACTACAATATTTTAATAGCATAGAGATTGTAAAAACAGTTTAAACATGAAATGTTTTATTTGTCATTTGAAATTAAAATCTAATGAAATTCGTAATATAAAATGAAAATATACAAAATTGATGATGAATATATGATGATGATGAATATATCATGAATAATATATGATTAATCCGATGGTAAAATAATTAACATTAAATAAAAATTAAAATGATAATCTTTTGATTTGATCTGAATAATAACAGAGAATTAACACGTCGTTTCATAACCCTCAATGTATTGCTTCTTAAAAGATGATGGCGATTCTCGAATCTGATTTTTAATTGGAAAGTATTGATTAACGACACTCTGATTCATGAGAGATTCATCATTAGCATAAGTATTTGGGAGGGGAAAGTTAATATAAGTGACGTTTAAACCGACTTTCTTTTGTTTGGCACTCGCTTCGAGGGTCGTGATAACATGAGTCACATCACTAACCAATTCTGTAAAAGTGGGCCTTTCTTTGGGTTCATAATCCCAGCATTTCCATAATATGTTATATAATATATTAGGACAATAATCCGGTTGTGGCATTCTGCGACCCGATTTTATATATGTCAAAATATCCCAATTATCAACTTCAGGGTACGGTGTTATTCCACGGGTTAAGAGTTCCCATACTAAAACCCCATATGACCACACATCAGTTTTGGTATTATATGTTCCTTTTTCGAGACTTTCCGGTGACATCCATTTTATTGGTAATTTTGTCTTTTGATTATCACTCGAATAATATTCCCGTTCATAAATGTCTCTCGAAAGTCCAAAATCAGACACTTTAACATTCAATTCCGAGTCTAACATACAGTTACGTGCGGCTAAATCCCTATGAACAAACTTTTGTGATGAGAGATACTCCATTCCATTCGCGACCTGAAATAATGTATTAATGTATTAATGTAATAATATATTCAGTTTGAAAGTGTTTAATACAATTTTACAAATCCATACCTGAATTGCGAACGTTAATAGATCTTTAACTGTTGGAGTATTATACTCATTTCTTATATACGCCAAAAGATCGCCTTTAGCCATGAATGGCATCACCACCATTGGTAGACCCGCAGAGTTAAATGAAACCCCAATCAGTGTTAAGACATTATTATGACGAAAGTCTTTCATTATGAGTGCCTCTTTAAGAAATGCATTTATATTATCATCGGTGTGATTTGCTATTAAAAAGAATCGTTAAATTAATGTCAATTAATTAATTAATATACAGTTAAATACCATTATTTAGTGTCTTAACCGCGACATCACATTCAGCATCCGGATCTTTCTCCGGTTTTTTCATTATCCCTTTATAAACGCATCCAAAATTTCCATGACCAATTTCAATGGTTAATTCTAAATATTGTTGATCGAGAAGAATATCCCTGAGCGATGACATCGTATCCTCATCGACTTGGTAATGGACACGCGATGTCGAAGGCTGACCGGTCACTAATAAAGGTATACGGGTGCTGTGGTATTCTAGATTGTAATGCAAGGAACCAATTAGGGTCGGGACGGTCAGGATATAGCGTATTACAATAGTTTAATTACTTATACATATGCGAATAACTCATTAATAATGGATCATTCACTCATTACAATCAATCAATTTGTTGCATCACATCCATTATTATGAAAATGATTTAATTATCGAGTATAATTCATTAATGTGCATATTGCTATACACAGGAATGTAAAAATTACATACTTATATCACTGGAAAATAATATTTAAAGAGAAAAATAAAATTATTCCGGATCTGTGATTCGATCGAAAAAACATCGGGAGTCATATGATCGAAAAGTCATTTCATCAAAATTGACCGATTCCATGGAAAAAGGGCATTAAATTTGTTTGGAATGCATACATGGTATCATACATGGTATCATACATGGTATCATACATGGTATCATACATGGTATCATACATGGTATCCTATAGAATGCTAAATTAAATTTGTGGCATAACATTCTATGCAAGAATTTAGATTAAAATCGAAAATAAACGAAATTATTTAATAAATGAAAATTGAAACTCGTATTTCTCATATGCATACACTGCTCTCTCTCTCTGTGCGCTTTTCCATTTAAGGGTCAATTATGAAACATGAAAAAATAGCGAACAAAAAACTTTTCGATTATTTGAATCGAACCCAATTATTTCAGTATAAGTGAATGCGTTAATAAAAAATACAGTAAAATCAATGTATAAGTAATGTTAGTTTCGGTAATACGTTAAAAACAGGATGGGATAGGATCGTGCACTAAAAACCCAAATAAACTAATATTACCGATTGACATACCATTTTGCGATCCCTGTCTTTGTAAATCGTCTCTTTCGATATTCTCGGGAATATAACGTACAAAATATGGAAAATGCTTTTTAACTTTAATTATTCCGCGCGATTTAAGTATACAGAAAGTAAGTGCCACGACGATCACTGCCAACCCTAATAACGGTACCACAACCGATGCAACAATAGGTCCCGGAGGTGTATCAACGGGTTCGGGTTCAAATTTAATATATCCGAACTTAAAATTTATGTTACCTATGATTGCCTCTACACTATGATGACGATTATCGACAGTAAAAATGTTTTCATCATATGAAATTCGACAATTAATAGCATCATAACTCATGGATACTTCAGTAATATTACACGGCACATGTCCCGCGATGATGATTTTCGGGTGATATTCATTTGACAAATCATGACCGTCAATTTTAAGTATCGGTTTTTCGATAAAAACAATACGAACCTTTCCCATTTCATTAAACTCAATATATTGAGGATCGGGATAATAGAGTAATCGCGTTAATTCTTCATTAATATTCGGCAAATTATACAAATCTTTAACACCGTCCATTAAAAACCCGACGTGCGTTTCAACGGGAACTTTCATCTTTGGTGCTTGAATCCGATTACGCGGAAGTTCCGGCGTCAGACACCACATTTTTAATCCACTTTTATCAATTGTACAATTTCCATTTCTACTGTATTTTTCATTCGTAAATCGGGAAATGACGTTCATGATCAGTTCGGGTCTCGACACTGAATTCAAATGTTTCCCGTGAATTGTCAGTGTCGTGTTTCCCGACTCAATTGTAGATTTTGGTTCAATCTTTGTTATAATCGGATCATCTTTATACTCATAAAACTCGCTCCATTCAATGTATTTATCTTCATCTTCATCTTCAGCTGAGTCATCACCATCATCGTCTTTCCCGATCCTTAATCTTTTATTAAAGTCGTTTTCGCGTTCACGATTTGTCGTATTACTATTAATGATTAATTCGAAATCATCGATAAATACTTTTATACTCGTATCGTCATTCAACACTTGAGCAGTCGTACCATTTGAATGGTCTAATATTACACTCGTTTTATTCAACTGTCCACTGACGCATGATAAGTATGTACTGTTATTATCTATTTCAATGCACTTTATACCCGCTAAATATACACTTCTATTGGACCCAATGTTAAGATTTGCACCGATTACGGTCACTTTTGTGCCACCGGAGTACGGTCCATATGATGGATGTACACCTAAAGGTTGTGGTTCTAAATACTGAAACTCTTCCGTGGAAAGGGCAGTGCCGGTGATGTCGAAGTGACGTGAGGTACCATATTGTAAGAACTTAACGTATATTTTCAAAGGACCTGATAATGATCAGAAATCATAACAATCAGAAATAAGTACGTACATGCAATATATTTTAGTTAGAAATGTCCCGGCACTTCGCACTCAAGTTTATCCGGAGCAACAATTAAAATCCTATCGCTACATGCAGTTAATTAACCTGTTATAGTGAGTGTCGATTCTACGCAATTCTTATAATAAATTTAATTGTTGCGAACACTTCAATTGAATAACTTTGGAATTACCCGATTGTGGTTTCTCTACTTTATGTGTCCGGCACTTGACTTGCTTTTCAGTCCATTCAGTGATGGAACAATTCATATCGCAAACGGTCACATTAATGACTGTATCATCAGATAATGGTTTTCCCAAATTATTTCCAAAATTATCTCCTATGATAGTGATTTCCGTTCCCCCATTTATAGGTCCGGATTTAGGTGTAAAGTCATACAATTCCGGTGGACACTTATGTTTATCTAATGTCGCATTACATTCGTCACTCGAAGCACAATACGAACCGCACCATCCACAGTTTAGCGGATCATATGATGATATACATGATGCACAATCGGTGTGTAATGAGCATGAACCGAATGGAAATTTAATTAACTGATTACCGTTGAGGATATATAGAAATTTCTCATTTGCATCAAATGCCGGATCGGGTCGTATCGCACGATCCTCGTTCGTTAAGCCAAATGAAAGGCGACGCTTAAATAGTGGTGTCGCGTATTGAACATCACGAAGTTTCATTACTTCACCCTCATCTGTACCGATCATTACAACAGTTTCGGCATTTTGAACTGAGACCGCTAATGATGTGCTAATTATATCTAAATTATCAAAATTATCAAAATTATCAAAATTATCAAAATTATCAAAATTAAAATAAATTTTATGGCAGAATTCAATAGTATTATACACATGAAATTGATTTATATCAATTCGAAAATATCAGTATATTTATTTATTTAAAATTAGCCAAAAATACCCAATTCGGTCCTAAATTGTTTAAAATTTCTAAAAAACACCCCCTCTCAATTAGCTCCTCCCCTGGCACTTGAGACCTCGACATGTCTGATTTATTTGGATTTAGGGTGAGTTTAATGTTAATATACAATATGTAATATATCCATACCCGGAATGGAGAATAAACAAAACCCTTCGGCGTGTTTTCCTCCCTCAATATACGGATTAATGCCGGAACCACAAAAGTCATCGTCAATTTTTGTTTTGTGTTCGGTGCACGTTTTACGCTCACCGAATACCGTTTCCATCAGTTTCGATCTTTGATTTGCACCGCTATTACCATTGAAACACGCTTTTATGGTACTTGTAAATGACTCACGAATCGATTTCATTGTAAACGCACATAATGCTGCCCCAATTGTACGATTCACTTGTCTTTCAATTGTGGGGATTCCCATAGTGATGAATAATGTCTCAGCTTTCCCCGAATTTAGGTCCAAATCCCTGAATCGCGACGATCCAATTCGTCCGAAGTACGCACTCGTGGCGATCGTGTATCGTGTTTCTCCGCTCGTTTTGTTAATACATATCAGAGGTATTTCTGTATATGAAAAGAAATTTGTATCCTTTTGACAGACTCGCGCCAAACGTGTTTCATATTCTAGAGATGATGGATTTATCGGTTGTGTCGTTAAAAAGTAAGCGAAACCATCGTGTGAAAATCCATATAAATA
Source organism: Hypochthonius rufulus (assembly GCA_000988845.1). NCBI lineage: Eukaryota > Metazoa > Arthropoda > Arachnida > Sarcoptiformes > Hypochthoniidae > Hypochthonius > Hypochthonius rufulus. The sequence continues at coordinate 12,809 of LBFL01003764.1, forward strand.
TTGCACTGAATGCGTTGTTTTGTATCGATTGTCGAAGTCTAATTTAGTGTATGCATTCGGTTGATCGTGTGTCAGTCCAAATCCTAACAATAAAAGTAATCCGCAAATAGAATATATCATCATACAATTTGCGATGCAATTTTTATATAAATATAATAAAATATAATGCTAATCACACTATGGTTTCATAAATGTTAAGAGATTTTACATACAAATTAAACGTAAAACTCGATTCGCGTCAATTTAATTAAATTTATCAAAAGTTTGTTTATAGATTGTGACTCTGTTTTGTTTGATTAGTGTATTAGTGTATTAGTGTATTAGTGTATTAGTGTATTAGTGTGTCAGTTTCGTAAATATCATCATAAAGGGTTACAATTAAAAGTCCAAACAATTTACACTCTGATTATAGAAAAACCTGAAAATTGTAGAAATTTTAAGAAAGCATTAGGAATATTCATAAACATTCCTAAAGAAACAATTTTTCTATAATTTAATCTTATTTCACAATTTCCTGTCTCATTTATCTTATTTCCGATCATTTCCGGAAATTTATTTATACATAAAGTTTCAGTTATATTAATAACTCCATTTACTTTATATTAATGTTAAATATGCTAATTGTTGGTTATTAATTAACTAATAATTAAAGTACCATTTTATTTCAGTTCATTTTTATGTCTGTTATTATTTTATGTCTGCAAATAATGAAGTAACTTTATACATTTACATTAAAATCGGTATCATTTTATGTCAATTTACATTTATATCCCATTTTTTAAGGATCAACGCGAACATAAAATGGTGTAACTATGGTATACGTTATATGATAGTGCAATTACTGTGAAATAAGTATAGAATTGTTACTTACCCTTAAGTCCATTTAACTTTCGGCTCGACACTTGAGGCGGCGAAAAATCCAAAGGTCTACCATCATATGCCGATGCAACATACAAAGAACTTTTTGATGTATTCGTAGCCGCGAAGAAAGCGACGGTCGACTTTTTCGATCCGATATAATTGATTGTATCGTTTGACTGTCCAAATGATCGACCGTATGATAAATTCGATGCTTTAAAAATATGGCACATCCCTTGATATGCATCACCACACGCCAATAAAAGAGGCATTTGATTATAATTACTGTCATAATTGTCATATTTAATAAGCAGCACTTTATTGTCATTATTCACCAATTGTCTTCCCGATTGACATTCGGCCGGAGGCGGCAGACAATTGACTGAATCATTGACTGGACCCGTAGAAAATTCATCTGATTTTAGGAGATCATTGGATGATAACCGATATATTGCATTACGTGCGCCGACGATGATGTCACCACTCTGTTGATTCACAATGACACGATACACGGGGTCAGAGTTAAACTCTATTATTTCCATATTTCTGATGGGTTTAGAGGTCACGTAACGACCTAATACCTGATGATAGGACAATGCCAACATACATAACAATATACATAAATCAATGACGACAAATGTTAATAAATGCATCATTTGTGGCACTAAATAATATTTAACATAAATATTTAACGTAAATATTTAACATATGCACTCATTTTTTGCTATTATATTTTCTATGGTAAAATATATTTCTAAATAATTTAATATTAACATTACTCAATAAATATTTGTAAAATTTAAAATTAAAATATATATATTCTGTTATTCGGTTTATCGATTTTCGAAGGCACAAACAGTTGCATAAAATTCGTTATTTTTATGAATATAATTAATTAGAGTCTTAAGATTGTATAGTTATGGTGATTATAATTATCTCGCGTCGCAATTGGAAACGCCATCAAAGTTCACATACAATTCGTATTATTCACATAAACCTTCACATTATAGATACGTTATCGCGTTCAGCCAAAGGATTTTCATTCCGGTGACTGTGGTAATTATTCGTCATTTCAACTCTTTTATGTTATTTATTCCGTTTGTTGTTTGTATATGAAATATTTGTATATCTTCGATATTTCACATCAAATGATTCTGTCAAAAGATTTAATTACAATATATTAATTATTAATAATGCATAAATATACTTTCTCAATATATACTAAAGTAAAACGCTAATAAAATTATCAAATAAATAGTAATTAAATGTGTCACTTGAACTTTAATCAAAAGTCAAATATCATTTCCTACACTTTTATTTAAGTTTTTAGTGTTTCACTGATAAACAATGCAATCATAGGTAATAATTTAGTTTATCATAATGTAGGATCAGAAATTTCTTAAGTTTCACGAAATAAATCATATGAAAAAGTAAATGTCATTATTCATCGTCACTATAAACAACCGAAACGCGGAGACAAACACTTGAAAATGGAAAATTCAACTGAAATTTGATAAAATTATCTGCAAAAATACCTGCAGAAAAACAATAGTGAATGAAACTACAAAAAACATTTGTATAATTTAATACGACGAATTTATATGCATAATTATATGCATAGACATGAATGTAAATCTGTAATTTTGTTTTACTCATTCATCACATGTGATATATTTATATATATTTAACGATTATCCATAGCCTTGGCTTAGACGAGACTAAAACATGCATTTCGGAGAAACACGAAATTTCAGGAAATTTTATATTTAACAAAAACAAAATAATTATACATTAAATTTTCTAATTTTTCTTTTCAATTTCTAAGGAATTTAAATAATTTTCGGCTAAAATTGTATAAAATTTTGAAATCCTCAAAAAGATTTTTTACACGAATTTTGAGCACAGAAATTACAAGAAATTTGTAACTTTTTAAAAAGTGTTAGCATTACCTTGGCTCAGATATTCCAATGTTACTATAGAAAGGTTAATTACGACACTTATATATTTGTAAAACACATTTGCATTTAACGAATACACAAATGGTTTTATACGGATAATTTTAATTCTTATTCTATCATTGAAAGAACTATCAAAAACTGTTGTTTATATGTACAGAGTTCTCTGTATGTAATCATCACAACTTCTTTCTGTTTCTAATTATAGTAATTCTATTGTATGAGAAGTGTCATAATTGATTGATCTTTATAAATAAGCGATGATTAATGTGTGATGATATATAATAAGTTAGGAATTCGTTTATTAATGTTAATTATCATTATTTTCCTGTTAATATTTATTCACAAATCGCACCGCTCAAATTTAATAGTTTTATAAAAATATTTATAAAATGCTTTTATTTCATGTTTTTAAACGTGTCAATCATATGAAAATTTAAAATATATATTTAAGTTATATGATATAACACGGGATCATATATATTTATTTACATAAACTACTGATTACCATTTTTAGTCTTTAACTGTTTATCTTTGAGAGTTATTAAATGCTAATTTCGAAGGACATTTGAATATGTCACTCCGACAATGATTTTCATTTTTTCAGTGTCAACGTTTGGAATTTCCCGTTATGCTTAACAATTACTTTCATTAAACCGAAACATTTAAACATTGCTTTTGTATTGAAATAATTATTAACAAAAATAGAGTAAAAATTCTGTCATTTTAACTGTTATTTCAAATTGGAAATGTTAATACTATGTTAATAGTGTTAATAGTACAGGGATAAAACCCCTATTATTGTATTTTAAATTACAGATAAATTAGTATTTTTATGCAATAAAATTTAATTAAATTAAAAACCTCGTAATGTTGGCCTTCATTAAGTACGGTAATTTCTGTATAATAAACTCCCGATAACTCAACATAAAAAGTATATTAAAGTTACAAAATATAGGGTTTTGACATTCATATTAACTTTAGAGGAGAAAAGAGTAATTCATTCATAATAAAAAAGAGAGTTCCGTTTTCATTGTAATTAATTCATAATAAAAGTGAATTTCACATTATAATTAAAGCATTACAATGAGTGCATTGAATTAAGTATAATAATTATGTTGCATCTAAAAGCAAAGAATTTCAGGTTTAATCATTCATTTTTTTCGCTTTCAAAATTCTGCAGATGCTACAATGCCAAGAGTTATATAATAATGTACTGTTGAATGCCCTCTAAGAAATATTGAAAATGTTACTCATAAACACCCCCACACCCCCACACCATCATAATTACAGAGAGGATCATTGTAATCATAAAGAAACTATTGGAATGTGTGAGTAATGCCTGAGATATTTAAAAAAAATCGTAGTTTCAGGTGTTATTTAAGTACTAAAACGGAATAATAATGTAGAATGATATACGACATATGACTGTACCGTTGAGTATTCTTTTGATTTCATTTCTTTTGAATTACATAAATTCCATTGCGATAAATGTTTTAAACAATCGTAAAGAGGATTAATGACTCACGTGATACGTGTTTTTAGGGCATGACATTTGGTCATAGACTGATATGATTATAGCATTATGAGCATCTTTATAGCTCAAGATCATCATGCACATTATTCAGACACTATAATAAACATTCAATTGTAATCTATAATATGTTAAAATTCACCATAAACTATTATTTTTAACTGCATATAGTGTTATACTATTAGTGCGTGTCTATGTTTATGTCTGTATTTTATCATCAAATGTCACGTTTGACTAAAGGTGACGCAAAAATTGCAGATGAAATTCAAGCAATTTTTAGAGTAAAGTCCAATACTGTACTATATGTACAGTTTAAAAAATTGTGAATCTATAGGGAGGGGAAATTTAATTTTTGGTGTGAGGTGTGTGGTAACCTAATACTAGACCTGTGTTATATTAGGGGTAAAAAGTACGTCACAGATCCATCTTATGTCCCGCGACGGTTCCCAACAAATTAAGACATACTGTATCACCTGACTTTTCGCGACATGTCCGTATAGACTGTCCGTATAGACTGTCCGTATAATTCCAATCAAACCGACTGTCCGTTTATTTTAAAAATTAAATGCAACATCTTATCTAAGTTCACTTTAAACCGAAATTATATTTTTGTATGAAAAATTTTAACTGTAATTGTGTTTATGTGTAAAACATGTATGCAATTGTACTCATACTCATGTACTCATACTCAATTAGTTGATTCTATTCGCTTTCAAATTAAATCATATTAATTAATCGGAATTCATATTATTCATATTATACGGATACCGTCGGACATATTCCAATTAAATCAACAGTCGGTTGTTACTATTTTAAAAACTTAAGAAAATGGTTGAATTGACTTAAACGGACATGTCCGTCAAAGTCAGGTAATACAGTGTAAATTAAACATAAAAAAACTAAACATTTTCTTAAACGTTCCGAAATAAAATAGATTATCTAATATTAGATCATCTTTTAATTTTATTCAATTATTTCAACTAAATTAATTGAAATTAAAAAATTGTAAAATATATGTACAACATATGTACAATATATGTAAATCATTTATTTAATCTATTTAATCTATTTAATCTATTTAATCTATTTAATCTATTTTATTTACACACACATCTACATTTAAGAAAATTTTCAGTTTTAAAACACACACTTTGTACATAATTAAATACTAACAGTGAATTTTGTAAGAAAAAAATAGTTGAATATAATAAAACTTAAGTGTACACTTTACATAACATTAAATGTATTATATAAGAATTTACTCGCCAATTCCTAACCCGTCATATGAAAATGACCTCTCATATGAAAATGACCTCTCCTTATTACGAGTTCGACGCCATTAGGTAATATATCGGTGCTTTTAAATAAATAAATTATTCATAAATAAAATATTCAGGGAAAGTCTATGCCGGGAAAATACCTTTTAATTATTAATGTTATAGATTGCATCGTAAATTACTTAAACATTAAAGTTTTATATTGTAATAATGTTTTCCATTGAAAATGTTCCGGTAATGGACGGTCGAGAGTCGGGCACACCCAATAATGAGAAAATTTAATAAATCACAATCTCTTAATTATGGATCTATGATATTTGACATAATAATAAACTAAATAATAATTAACAACGATGCTATTATTATATAATAAGGATATTGTGTATTATATTTTTATGATAACCTTTAATTTCCTTTTCTCCATCTCTGCGTGAATTGTTAAATCAAATAAATTAATTTAATATAACATTTATATTGAACATTTATATTGAACGGATATTATAGTTTTATCTGTTCCTGAATTTCACATTATAATAGTACAATACCATTCGTGTGTATGAATAACATCCGTTGCATTATGAAATACGGTACTAAAGTCAATTGAATAAATTCTACAGTCATATCTCATTAATGATAAGCAGTTCTTCATAAGCGATATGTCGAACATATATATATATGTTGGAGATATTCATATAAAAATTAATAGAAATTTTTAAGGATCTCATTTGTAAGTGAAAACGTGAAAATCCCGTTCAACTCAGTGATGTTCAATTTTGAAATAATAACAGTATAAGCGTTACAGTGTAAGCTCTGCATGTAAAATTCATGTAAAATTCATGTAAAATTACATAATGTGTAAGAGTTATACAGAGACTGTTTATTATAAAAGTGTTTTTTACACATACTGAAACATTTAGCACCACTGTGTGCCAATGTGTGGACATCGCTTCCTATACTTTAACATTAACTAATGCTTTAGCCTATGGAAAAATAAGCCTTTTCCAGTTTATACACAAATAACGTCTCATTTTAAACATTTCATGATAATCATAAACTTTTAGTTTATTTTATATTTTGAGTCGTTATTGATT
>LBFL01003785.1:0-11358 GCA_000988845.1 Hypochthonius rufulus
AGTCGGACCATACAAGATCCCGTTTGGCGAATACTGTTTACAGAGTTAAGAGTGTAGATGAATCTAACAGCATTGGCATAACATTGAAATGTCTATAGAACTTTAACATTGCGTTAATGCATAAAATTGGGTTTTCACAAAAATGTAATCGTAATTATTTTTACATCACAATATACAATAAAAGGATAATAATGTATTTATAAAGTTTTTTTTCACGTATTAAAATCTGTGGATATACGGTATTAAATATCTTCATAAAGGGGAGGATTGCATCAGTCACGTGATGCTCTTTAAAATTGCAATGAATGTTTACATATGAATTTTGTATATAATTTTTTATTAATTTAGAAAATACCATAAAATACATGCCAATGGCGGGGTAATGATTGTGATGATTCAATATTTTTATTTACTTATGTTATGAATACACTAATTTAGGGTCGATGATGATGAATGTTCAGTTCCGATGCAAAAAAATGCATTTGACTTTAGTGATGCTGAAGCAGAGGTTTGTATTGTTATGTTAAATCGCATTAAACATGTACATATATGTATTGTTGTATATTCAGAAATCGATTTTGCAACTCATGTCATGTGACATTACACTAAATAACAGTGATATTTTATCATCATTTGAATCTCAATTTGAATTTAGTTCAAAATCTTCAGCATCACCATCTTCAGGTACCATATGATTTTTATGAATTAATATTTAATTAAATTAAATTAAATCATTACAGTGATTCGAATCGCAAATGATAATAAACAAATAGAAAATTATTTAAATTCATTACCATTAAATAAGAAAAAAGTGAATTATCATAAATTTGATCCGCGCGATGCTATTAATTACATGATTAAAGGTGATCGTATATCATTAGAGGTTTATAGGGGTAAAGAAGAGAAACTCAATTTACTTGATTATGCTATTAAATGTCACGATGGAAATGTTATCACTACCGTCGTACTTTTTCTGCAAAAAACACTAAAACCTTCGATATTCAATTACGAACTAAATCTGCGTCCCGATGCTGCGAATCATTACGTCTCACATTTAAGGAAAAATGGTAATTTCAATGAATTGATTGATGTGTTAACGATGCTCGGGAAACATGAGGATGCAGCAATGTTTAGATATATTCAGGCGATTAAATGTACAAATATTGAAACTAAAATAAACAATCTTAAGAAATGCCTGCAGAATCATTTCACCACCGGAGGTTCGAATGTTACCTTTTGGAATCCTTTGATTATGGAACAAATCACACTCTTGGAATTGCAATTACCAATTGAAATTGACGATTCCCGTATTGAAAGGGAAACTCAACAAAACATGACACAACAGAATTTATTTATTAAAATTCCGCGTCACACTCTATTGAATATGCCGGTGATTGATACTCTATACTATTGTTGTTTATATCATTATGAATTATCTGAAAATAATTTTGCGAGTCCCAAAGGAATTGCGAAAATATTTAAATTAAATCAAAAACAATATTTATGGACAGTTTTAAATGCATTATCTAAAGTACAGCGATGGTCCGATATCGATACACTCTTTGAAGTTAGGGTATGCAATAAATAGTGCTTTTAAATTATATTTAATTATATTAATTTTATGTGTTTAAAAATATATAATCATTAGTCATTGTTCGGGAATAAAAAGATTAAGTCGTGCATACCCTTTGAAAAAGTGCTGAAAGTATTGCATAAGAATGATGCACCTGAAGAAATGATACGGAAATATTTTAATATGATTGATGATGATGAAACGAAATTTGATTTCGCAAAAGAATTTCAAATGCATAATTTAGCTGTTGATGTAAGTTTTGAACATCTTTGGATTTTTATTAAATTTAACCTAAAATTTTAATAATTATTTTTTAATAGACTTTAGTCAAAATGAGAGAGAAAAGAAAATTAGAAGAATATATTGCGAAACTACCGCCGGAATCACGGGAATTTTTATATGGGAATAGTGCTTTACGTGCACCATCAATACGATGGAAAAATTAATTAATATAATAAATTAAAATTGTGATTTGATAATTTTGTATATAAATAAATGCTATGAAATGAATTTGTTTATACATAAATGGCATAATATTTTATTTATGAATGCATTTTAATTATCAATATGCAGACAATTGTCTTCGATTGGCAAAAGTACAAATGAAAAAATACAATATTCCAATTGAAATTTTTCAATAAAAATAAAATACAATAAAAATGATGCATCAAATTATAAACGTAATTAATTAATTAATTTCTTTTAATGACTCTTTTGGAGCTTTAGCAAAAGTCTTGATCCACGGATGGACTCTCGCGTCAGCCAAAGACATGCGATCCTCGGGTTTCTTCTTTAAAAGGGCACCGATAAATTCCTGAGCCAAAACATGGACGTGCGACGGATTAACATACTGAACACGAAGAATTCTTTGATACGTGAGACTCGCATCTTCAGTCTCAAACGGGGGACGTCCCACAAGAAACTCATACGTAAGTACCCCCAAACACCACAAATCCACTTTTTCAGTATATGGTAAATGCTGTACCATTTCCGGGGGGAGATAATCGAGAGTCCCGCACATCGTGGCCCTTCGTGAGGATGGCGCATGAACAGACCATCCGAAGTCAGCGATTTTCAACTCACCACTGTATCCCATCAGAATGTTCTCCGGTTTTATGTCGCGATGAATCACTTTACGGGAATGACAATACTCGAGAGCGTCGATCATTTGCAAAATGTACTGAAACAATAAACATTTATTAATTTAAATGAAAATATATATATATATATATAAATAATCATTACCGTTGCGGCAGTATCATTAGGAAAATGCGACAATTTTCTTAGATGATTATACAATTCTCCTTTCGGTGCAAATTCAAGTATAAGATAGACTCGTGTGTCATCATAGAAATACCCGAAGAGACGCAATATATTGTCATGTCTGAGGTGAGACTGAATTTCAATCTCACGTCTCAATTGATGCTGAACATTGTTTTTGATGAGCTGAGACTTGAATAGTACTTTAAGTGCAACAATATATTTACTTTTCTTTTCACGTGCCAAATAAACATTCCCGAATTTCCCTTTTCCCAACGGACGGCCGATTTCAAAGTCATTCAGAGACCACTTTTTACTATAAATAAATTAAAATGAAACAAAAAATACATTTACAATCAAATACAATATAAATATACATATGTATACATATATATACATATGTATATGTATGTATATGCACGTATATGCACGTATATGCATGTATATATGTATATATGTATATATATGTATATATACATTAATCAATATTAAACTATACTCACACATCCGATTGTTGAACATTTTCCTTTTCTTTACCATCGAATTCCGGGATTTTATTTTCTTCTTTTAGAGGTGCTTTTGAATCGACAGTACTCATTTCGGTATTTATTTTTGTGATTCAAATTTTAAAATGTCAAAAATTAATAATAAATATGAATGAATAATAAAATTATACGGAAAATGATAAATCAAATGCTATAAAATGAATCACTGAATCAACGATCATCCAAATTTAAAGCTCAAAACAAAGGTGTTTCGTAAATGAACGGACCAATCATATGCGAGTATATATTACTTTAATACGTTACTTTAAATCGGTTGTCCAATCAAAAACGAGTATATATTCACTATGAGTGCATAGCAAATATCACCATCTTTTGGTAGAAACATTAACTATTGTTTTGTTTATATGAAAAACACGTTTTTTGTTGATTTTTGTAAACATAAAGAAAAATGTCGAAAATTTCCCGATTAAAATCATCTAAAAAAGCGGCTGCAAAAATCATTCACAGTACACCAATAATGTTATATATACCCGCGGGTTTAGCCACACCCGGACCCCCGTTGGGACCGCAGTTGGGACAGGTTTTTATGCTAAAATATTAACTGATTTTATATTAATAATATATTTGTATGACATTAGAGGGGCATTAATATCGCTCAGTTTTGTAAGGATTTCAATGAGAGGACTAAAGACATACGTCAGGGCGTACCGATGCCGTGTGACATATCATTAAATGTAATGTGTTTGAATGTAAACCTCCATAACGTGAACATTTACATTTTAATTTAAAAGGCCGATCGAAGTTATAACTTAAGAGTTCGTATTCCTCCATTGACATACTTCATACGTCAAGCATCGGGGTGCGAACGCGGGGCGATGCACCCTCTGCGCGAAGTCGCGGGGTTTTTGACTGTCAAACATGTCTATGAAATTGCCAAAGTAAAGGCGGCGGACCCTATATATGATTGCGTACCTCTTAAAAAGATATGTGAGGATATCGTAGAAAAAGCTCGTGAAATGGGAATTCGAGTCGTACATAAATTAGATGAAAAGGAATACGCACAGCATTTAGAGGAGAGAAAGAGTGTTATTCAACAACAATTGAAGGAACTCGAAGACAAGAAACAGGCGAAGATGTTACGCACCGCTTAATGCGTTTTATATTGTCTTTTAATATTAGATTTGTAAATTAGAAAATAATTATCGATAAATAAATTATTATTATTAATTTAAGTTTATTATTTAAGCATTAAAAATGAAGCATTTGTATATATGGAAAAATTAGTTTGAAACACACTTGGTTTCGTTTGGACATGAATTACAAATTGTATATTATATATTATATTAAAAAAAGAGTGTCTGTTTGTTTATTCGTATTATTCAGAAGTTTAAAATGCTATGACTAGAGTTAGTTATTTTGTGAATATTGAAATATAATATTCATACGTAATTTAACATTATAACATTGAAACGATTTCACTTCAATTTGATAATTTCGCTTTCGATTCAAATAAATGTGAATAATAACCATTGAAATCGAATCTATTGATATGAGATAATAAATATAGTATTACCCAAACCCAATAAAATGCGCCATTACCTGTACAACACGGGAAGCATCGTATAGTTTTCGTGACTTTGCAATTGAATGGCATCGAGAAACTCATGTAACGTTACATTGAACTGTTCGTGCATACTCGAGACATGATCCTGAAAACTCAATTTTAATGCAACACTTTCAACAGTTTCCTTTTGATCGTCACGACAGTCGAGTGCTTTCATCATCGGTTCACTCGAACCTAATAATTCATATTGAGTCGCGTGACGGTGATTACTCTAAAAATAATTCCAAATTAAATAAACTTATATATTAATCAATTTAATAATTATTACTTTCATAAACTCAGAATAAGAAACACATAACTGTAGTAATTTAACAACAGACTGTAGCAAATCGCTCGCCGTTAACATCCCATCCCTAAGACATTTTTCAATATAATCTCCGTGAATGGTGATCATATCATCGACACTCGTTACTTTTGCATTTACAGTTTCAATCAGTTGAACAAAATGAACATCAATCACTTCCACCATTATATAATACGCTAAATTTTGTACAAAGTTTAGCATCTTTTGTCTCAAAGCAAATGCCTGAGCATAGCCGGTGACTGCATTCAGAGTGAATCCCTTCGCTATTTTATTCTCTTTCCAAACATTCTCGAGACTCCTCTCCACGTATTTACAGTAAAACAAATGTCTGAAAAGCATTTGATAACACGTGATACTCTTATGGTTAAGTATCAATGACAATGGCCATGAAACATCAAATGTCAATGCGAGTGAATCGTATCCTTTTAATGATTGCGATTGATTATCATTAAATACAGTATCGTTAAAAGTATCGGTTCCGATATTTAGAATTTTTGACATTTGAGTTAATAACGAATCCGGAAGAAGTTCAATGCGCACATTATCTTTGTATGGGTCTGAGTTCATCATACTCGTTCTTAATGATAACTCTAATAGTGAGTCGAGACGATTCAGGGATATATCATCGATATCCTTTTCCAATTCATCACCCGCCAAATCCATGAATTGCACGACAAAATCCCCCTGATCCATGAGAAAGTAATGCTTAATTGACCTGAGGCGTCCGATGAGATCCGATTCGTTCATTAATAAATGGAGTAATTCTTTACTCGCAAATTTGTATGCTGCTTCAGTACATTCGCTATAATTCCTCTCTTCTGTGGTATATGTTAATGGTTCATGTACAGACAGAGGTGATATTTTACGTCCGCATCCGCGGATGATACTTAAATATTTTCCCGTTTTTAATATAGTATCGGAGTATCGAACGAAAAACACCGGAGTTTTTACGCGGACCGTTGTGTAACGACTGTCCCAATAAAAACTGTCAAATATTTTAATTATTATTATTATGTATATATTAATCTGGAAATTATTCATTTTTCTAAAACATCATATAATTCTTATATTAAACAAAGAAAATAAAATAAATATGATTTAAGAAAAATGAAAATTTAGTAAATAAATTCTAAACGTACTCATCATTGAGATCAATAGTTTTATCATCGCAATCGCCATAATAGTCTGTGACAAAAAATTCATTACGCGGATCAAATATGAGTCCCTCATATATCCATTTTTCAAGAGTTTCAAAGTATGGAACACTCGCTTTTTGAGTTATTTTACGGCAAAACTCTTGACCCTTCGTATTTCCGCTCAACGAAATTGTCTTTTCATGGAGAATACTCAAAACGGCACCTCCAATAGCATTGCCCTTAAATATTGAATTAAATTAGAAATATTTTATTAAAATTAAAATTAAAATTACTTTAATAATCATGATACACTAACCTTTAGTACATTACTCGCGATATGCTTTAATATTTCCAAATTCATAAAACACGGCTGCAATAAGTACCACATTTTCTGTAGCGTCAAATCTCCAATTCTGTATTTAGTCTCTAATTGAGCAATTAATGTGAAATAATCTTTTATCTGATCTCTCATTGCAGCAGCTAATGCCTGATTTACTCTTCCATTATCCGTTTCATCAATAAAATGAATTATATGGGAATAGTGTGGGCACAGAGCAGTGATTCGAGTCGCGAGTGTATGTAATAATTCATCTCCACTTTTATCAATGATAATACTGAATTTATTCGGCTTATCTTTAGTCGACTGTAATCGCATGTATTTTCCTTCGACGCCCTAATTATTGACAATTCTTAATAAATATATCTCAATTAATAATTAAATACATACGACTAAAACATAAAGTAAATCCTCAATGAGTGCATTTTGTTGTTCCTGAATCGTGAGATCTTTCATCGGTTTAATTGCAAAACCTCTGCTCCAATCGAGTGGCGAATAATCCAATGACAAAACTTTTGAATCTGATTTAACATTTCTCTTTCCCGATGATTCTCTTTTCTTTTGTGACACTATTTTTTCCTGAATTTTAATATCAGTTCCATCAGCATCTGTAACATCAGCCGATGAATTTATTTTGCATTTTTTGTCCATTGATATGTTTATCGTTGATTTTAATGGACCCGAAACAACTGCTGAAGGAATTGATTGTGAAACTATAGGAATTGGCGAATTTTTAGCAGTGTTATGAGCCTTATTCTGTTCGTATTCGGATTTTTTATGCTGACGTTGAAACATGAAACGAATCTAAAGATAACGGAATATATTAATTAAATATACAAAAATGCATATTCAATTACAGGTTTATCATCAGTGATTCGCGCCAAAAGATGTACCATTGGATCGAGTTCATTGACACTGTAATATAAAATATTTTGTCATAACCATAATGACAAAGATTAAACAATGATAACCCTCACTTTTGTACTTTAAGCTCATCATATTTATTCCTAAAATCAGCATCACTCTGACATTCCAATTTCCTTAAGAATGTCGGAACAGCACCGTGAGTCTTCGACTTTTGTTCAACGCTTTTGATTAAATGTTCGGCAAATGCATCGGCAGTGATTCCATCATCAATATTATCATCGATTCTGTTAATTAAATCATTAATTAATATTTAATTCATAACAATCAAATGTCATACTCAAGTGATTTCATTAATTCATTCACATTATGATGAATATTGAAATTTGATGCCATTGTTTATGTCAATTTTCCACACTCAATAAACATATGACATACGAATGACTCAATTATTTATAATTTCTCATATCAAATCAATTATTTTTAATCAATCAAAACACATGTATTGTAATCACATGATTCAAATACAATGTAAATAAACAAATTGCACTTTAGTAATTGTCTTTGTTTAAGATGCAAACATTGTGAAAATAGAGATGTCAAATGTCGCGTCATATTACGATATTTGTAAATAAATATCACGTGATTTTCTATTGAATTAAATTGAATTAATCTTTAATAATTAATGATTTATTGACTTAAATAACAATCGAATGGCGTTATTAAACGAATCACTGAATGATGATACATTTGAGAGTGTATTTCGTAGTGTTTTGTCACACGAAAATCAATCGTTTATTAAAGATGATGTTTTAGAATCGAAAATGAATGGATTTTGTGTGAAAACACATGATGTAAACACTAAAAAGTTATTCATTAATGTATGTCATTCGCCGCAAATGAAATCCCCGGTTTTGGATCTCAATGATGATGAACTGAGATCACTGATTACATCTGATGATGTCTCACGGTATACCATTCCAATGGTGATCACACCAATTGTAGAGACATATGACAAGAGTCAGAGTGATGCGTTCGTTTGTGATGTTATCATTAATAGTGATTTGTATTTTAATAAAATCAATAAAAGTGAATTGTTTAAGACTTTTCTCATCACTGTTATGTTAGAGACGATTGAAAAAGATAAATATAATACTCGAATCGATAAAAATAATTGGATTATTCTAAAGAACAGAAAATATCAAAAAGCATCGGTTAACAATTCTAATGTGTCAATGTTAAGTGAAGAAATTATATCCGACGATACTATTAATGAGTTGCGTTTGATGGATGATGATAATGGTAAAGGATATTCAAATAGAAAATTAATCACTGAAATTGAAAATGTCTCAATTAACAGTGACAGAAATGAAATCGGTGATAATGATTTATGTGATCATAAACTTAAAATGCCGAAAATGAAATTAATGCTCAATATTAATGAAAATTATCTTAATTGTCATGTGATACTTCCGAATGTAAATGATTCGAATCAAATAATGCTAAACATTGGAAAGGATAGAATTGTATTAAACACTGAATGTAATGATCACATTGATATTTATATCCCTCTCATTATTGAAACAGATTCAGTGACAGCACATTTTAATGTGATTAATAAAAAATTGAATATAAATATTCCCCTCTCATGTGATGAGAATTATCATTAAAACATGAAAATGTAATTATCAATTATTTTTGACATTTCTTAATAAAGATAATTAATTTAATTGAGTTTAATAATTTTAGAAAAAGTTTCATTAAAAGCGTTTCGAAATTATAAATCATAAAAATTGTTTTTTCATTTCAATTAAAATAATTATAAAAACAGAAAATTTAAATAATTGAATAATTTATTATCACACAAAAGTAGAATTAAAAAAGTATTTTTAATTCTATGAAAATATTATTTTAATAATGAACATAAAGTATTAAATGCATCAAAAATTTAAAAAAACATAATTATATTAAAAACGGTGCTTAAATGGTGATTTATAAAACATAGAGACACAAATCGGTGATCATCGGTGGTAACAGTTGAAAACACTAGTATCGGTGGTAACAAATAACTTATTTATTATTTGAAATAAGCTTTAATCGCAAAGAGAGTGTAATATTTTTTGTTCATTTTTTGATTTAATTTTAAGTCTGTTTTAGTTTTAGCTTAAGTTTAGTTAAGTTTAGTTAAGTTTAGTTAAGTTTAGTGTAAGTTTAACCGTTCCAATAAAGGTTACCGATCATCTTTAAATTTTAATCCATTATATTTAATATTCAAGTATAATTCATAAAACTAATATCCATTAAATTCTCTAAAGAAACTCAGGAAAATGTATATATGTTATTTGTGGTTTTGCGTTTTAAAAGTTATTAACATACCGTAAAATCGCGCGTATACCGGACACTTAAAACTCAACTGAACCCTATGCGCGTATTACTAGAATAGAATGAGCATATCAAAAACCTGTTTTTTACTTAAGTTTTTCATTAGCATACGGTTTTTGATTTTAAGAGGTGTCCGGTATACGCACGATTTAACGGTAAATGCTAATCAATAATAATAATCTGATTGTGAATTTAGGATTCAAATTGACTCAACAACATTCAATGAAACAATTATGTATACAAAACAATGCAACAATACAAAAACAATGTATTTAAACATTTTGTTATATAAAATTTTATTTTACTAAAATATGATTCAATAACGTAAATATATCAAATGAATAATTATTACACAAAAATGGTGATGCGCAATAATTGAATATTTTATTTTTTATTTTACTGAATTTTCATCGAAAATCAATTCCAATCGTATTCAAAATCATTTAAACATTATCCATTTTCAACCATTTATAGAGAAGAGTTTTTCGATACTTTAGATGAAATGAGAAAATATTTGGAAAACTGAAGAATCGAATTATGAAATAATTTGGAAGTTTTGAAATTATAACTTAAAACTCGGTTTTCAGATTCAAATACAATGGGAGTTGAAATATTAGAATTGAAATCACAACGATGGTTTGGATCGTGAAATTACAGATATATAAAGAGTCGGGTCTAATGATACCTGCAAATACAACGGGAATTCGTCATTTCGATCTGTCAACTAAACTAGAGTTGAATTTTGCTACGAAATAATAGAAAAACTTTTTAAGGAACATTTTCGACCAAAAGTTATAGAACAAACAAAGAAAAGAATACGAAAACGTTTTTTAATTTTCAAAATATGCAACACATTTTTGGATAAACAAAAAATTTTTGGATTTTTTTAAAATTACATACGAAATTCGTATTACGAATAACGATTTTTTAAATATTTTTTTAAAACCACGAATTTTTTGGATTTTTTCAACAAAAAATATAGAAAAACGATTTTTATTTTTGATTTTTAAAAAAACATACGAATTTTTGATTTTTTTAAACAAAAAATATAGAAAAACGATTTTTATTTTGGATTTTTAAAAATACATACGAATTTTTGATTTTTTTAAACAAAAAATATAGAAAAATGGATTTTTTGAACTTTTTACCTGACGGAACTAACTCCTCGCCGAGTTTTACGGGACGAAAAGAGGGCACCGGCAGGGCCTGAGGGGGCAGTTCCCTCAGTGCGCTCAACGGTGGCATTCTGCTTAAATTTATCAGCTCTAAATAATCATTAATGTAAATTTTCTTAAATTATTTTAATAATTGCAAATGCATTTAATTTTATTCTTTGATAAATCACAATTGACTCGTTGATTTTAATTATTTT
>LBFL01003786.1:1479-17472 GCA_000988845.1 Hypochthonius rufulus
TAACTTTAAAATTTAAAAATCTCAATAATCGCAACAGAATTTAAATCTAAAATCGGATCTCTCAAATTATACGGAAACTTTTAACCGATTTTACTAATTCTATAAATGTAATCAGTTTATGACTCTTTTTATATTTATTTCTGGTAAATTATTAGTTTAATTATAAATTTTTGATGCTCTTTTATTTATTTATACATTAATTAAATCCTGAAATTAATTACAATTGTGATACTGTAATTAACATGTGTAACATCCTCAGAATATTATTTCTTAGTTTAGCATTAAAAATTAATGAAATTAAAGATAAAAATTTATCTGAAAATGGAAGTTCATTCTTATTTTTTATATCAGAGAATATTACCGTATCAGTGATACGTCAATGATATATCATTATTATTTAAATGGTCTTTACCCGAAATCCCGAAGTTTAAAATTCTGAAACCCGTAATCCAGAAAATAACTACACTTAAACCTCTCTAACGTAAACTAATTTTGGTCGGATTTTTTAAAATTTATAATTACGATATTGAGTTTGACATTTTAAAACTTTCATTTAAAAAGATATGAGTTTATGTGGCAATTTAATAACAAATATTAAGTCATTTTATAATTAATTCATTTATGCCTATTTTATTGCATAGAAAAATAGTTTCAGATATGCTTTTAGTAATAGAGTTTCGCTTAAAAAAGTTTTTTGAACTCAAAATCACGAGTCATATCGATAATTCTTTTTGATTTATTCACGAGAGTTTCTGACGATATACGTTCTGCATTCTGAATTTTCGATTTACGTTAGAGGGGTGTTTACAAAATAAGTCAACGAAATATGTTTCAATTGTTTCAATTGCATAGAGAGGTTTAAGTGTAGCTATTTTCGTGATTAAGGGTTTCGGAATTTTCAGTTTTTTGGGATTTCAAGTATGCACGTATTTAAATATTTGACCATAAAAATCTTTAATTAGAGAAACAAACATAAAATTCACTCGTGACACGTACAAATGACACGTACAAATTTGTTTACGATTTTCCACTCTAATTAATAGTATTCCCTGATGAGTCGCATAAGAAACGGAATCAGAGATGAGGACTTAGATAAATTTGATGAACTCATATATAAGCGTGAAGAACAGGCACTGATAAAGAATAAAACAGCATCCGAAACACTCAAATTTCAATTCATTGAAGACACAAGTGATTCGTCATATCACGACCAACATGATGATGTGGAAATTCGTGACGATGATATTAATGGAAATGAATCGCTTGAAATGGACACTGATGACGATGGTCTTAATGATAATGCAGACAATTCACGGTACTTAATTATACCCCACGAAAATCAAATTAATACCTGCAATAGTGGAGTTATTGAAGGGACCAATAACTTTATACAACAAAACTCGAGGTAATCAATTTGCACATCGTTTAACAATTGATAAGAATAGGATAAAGATTAACCTTAACCCGTTTTAGAGTTTTCGCGGAAAATACTCAATTTTATTTAATTACTCACAGTAATTGTACTGAATAATCCTTAACCCTATTTCTTAATTATAATTAAAGCGGTGGTATCACTATGCAAAGTCCATCACTACCAAAGGAATGTCAGTGCCTCATTTATTTGGAACACGCTTTAGCCCATGAAAAATTATATCCTTATTTTATTAACCTTAAGCATTTGATATCTCAGAATGGCAAATATTTACGATTATTATTATTATTATGATTATTGTTACGATTATTACCGTCACATCCTCTCATTAATATTTATTAATTTATATTTTTGTTTCCCAAAACCGAAGGTTATCGCGAAGTGACGGACTCGTATCGATGTCCCATCGTCATCATCAGGGATCAACAATGGTATCGTCAACGGCTGCATACCGAAGGATGATGTTACGCCGGCATAGCTCTTCAGCTTCTGAAACACCTGCGAATGACGCGACCATAGCTAATAATTACATAACAGCCGATGAGCGTCGATGGAGTATCGCGGCTCATGAAGTGCCACAGGATTATCAGCATGTGGTGAGATATAAACTTTTGTTTTTTAGTGTTTCGGCAATTTTTATTGTTATGATTGCTTAAAACGCGCGATTTCGTTCCACATCATGACGTTTCTCAGTAAATAAATAAAATATATATCTATAGAGTATGATGCTAAATGTGCCCATCAACAGGTGCAATGTTTATGTGAAATGTCTTTAGAGCTGAAATGATAAGCGATGCGATGCAAAACGATGGGAAAATGTTCCAATAAAAAGTAAAACATCCGAAAGTCACGTTTACGATCGGCACACACATTTTGCTCTTACATCTTAACGATTGAATTTTCTTAACAAATGATTCACTCAACGATTTGATTCACATTATAGATTCACATTATAGATTCGAGTGTTTTGTTATTCCCTTTTTCATGCGAATAACAAAACCATTTACAAACACTCCTCTTTTTCCTCCATCATTGACCTTTATCTTTATACCTTTAGGCTGAAGGGCCAAAAGACTATTTTTCATTATTCTTTTTTATTACCCGATAATACTCCTCCGATAGAACCTCTGATAATATATCTCCCGTAAAATCCACTGTATTTAAGTATCTAATAAAATGTGTCTCAATTATTATTGATGTTTTAACTCTTTACGCACTCACACAGTGCAAAATTCTCATCGTATTTTATATTTTCTAAAACTAAAGTTTTCTTTTTTATTATCTCTGATATTTATTATTGAAATTCAAAATCGCATTTATCGTTACCTTTGAACACACATAACAATTTGAGAGGACATTTAATATATAAAAATTTCTATTGAATCACAGACAATAACTTTATTGTAATTTAATTATAATAATCGAATAACTCTTTGATTTGCAAATCATTCACAACTTTTTATAAATACGACACTCTCTAAAGAAGTAATACCATTGATACCCCACAATGAGAGGCTTCACTTTAATTTTGCGTTCACCTTTTAGCTTAATATATGTGCAATTTTAAAGGATTATGCTGTAGCATTATAAGCGTCTCGAATTATAAATTTCAATGATGGGCCGTGAATGAACCGTTTGAATAAATGAAATATCATATAACATTTTTATCTTAATTTTAATCTTTATCCAAACGGGAAGTGCCTCATGAAGAATCAAGTGTCGGACCGTTTTAAAAGAATCCTTATTTTATGGGAGCGGTTAAAGTTTCCATTATCAACAATTTGCATTAACCGTGCTAATGTTGCATTAATCTAAAGGATGTATAAAAAGAGAATGTACAAACGCCTAAATTTAAAGAAATAATAATTATGCATAATAAAACATAATTATATTCCAATTGAAATAAATTAATAATACTCTTAATACTTTTTAAATGTGTCAAATCAATTATTACCCTCGAAAATCAGTGCATAATTAGTTTTCAACGCTCACCGATGCACGTAAATGTCAATACATTCTAATTTTATAACACAATTGGATTTACTATTTTATACACGATAATTGTTAACCCTCGAAATGTATTTTTATCGTCACATTAATTAAACAATTGTTACTCGAGTTGATACTAATTTTTAGTTACTTATGTAAAGGTTAACTTAACCAATGGACTCATTAAAAAACAAATGCTAATCTGTCTGTGAGTTCATTGGGTTCAAACGTATAATTATTCGAGAAGAGTACAGTGAAGAGACCCATAGATGCAGGCATTGAAAAGAAGAGAAAAACCTGAAACGCCGCTCCTTATACCACCATCAGAGATGCCCCAACCAAATGAGAAAGGATCATCACAGACTGCCCGACGCTGCTTTTAATGCCTCAGAGCGATTATCTCTGTCATGACTCTCCGCGGAAAAAGCGTGTTCCGCGGCCTCAAAAACTCGACTCTCTGAGATCATTTTCTCATATGAAACAAATGACTGAAGGGGATATGTGACGTACAAAAAAAGACCCCCGTGAGGGCCCTTTTCTTTCATAAGGCAAATGAGAAGGTTAAGTCTGTATCAACGCAATGGTGGCGCATTAATAGATAAAGGACAAGAGGGGGATGTGCTGTGTCATCACACATGACAATTCAATACTATTTTATTGAACTAATATTTTTGACATTTAAAAATTGTGTCAGAATTACTCAAAAGCATCACTTCACCGATGATTGATCATGGAAATTTCATTAAAATTTACTTATTCTAAGTTACCCCGTATAAGGATCATAAGAAACAGTTTAATTTCCCTGTAAAATATATTTTTCTTATAAACGTATTATGAAAATATATTAAATTATCTTTAAAATATATTAAAAATATTTAAAAACATTACCGTTAATAGGGAAATAATTAAATCATTTGAGTCTCAATTTCTATAACCACAGCTTATATCATTGATGCACATAATAGAGTGTGACATTTATAAATAACTTAAACATTGTTTTTTAAATTTTTAAATCCTCTAAAATAAAATATTAAGTTTTACGATGGTACTTATATGAGTTAATTTAGTGTACAGATTGTATTTGAGTCGATAAAAAACTATTCTTTAAAATCATTTTTAAATTCTTTTTTTTTAAATTTTGCTTTTTAAATCAATGTCTGTCTTTAGTTTATAATGTATGATCATTATTTAAATTATTATTATAAATTATTATTGACTGAGATCATAGAGCAGAGTTGAAATGTCGAATGACTGAATCTTTAATCGCATTGATTTTATTTAAATTGTTTTTTCTCTTTTTAATAACACCATTATCAGTATGATTTATATTGATATGTCAAAGCGAAAATCAAGACATTGAATTGATACTGAAAAACAAACCCTAAAAAAGCATTAAATTCACGACTCTTTCGAAAAAAGTCAGTCCTTTGAGACACGACAAGAAAATGGGATGGGATTTGGTATTGGGATGGGTATACGTGTATATATACACGTATATGTACATGTATATATGTGCTTACATAATACTCTGTGGACTTTGTACATGAAATATGTACGCGAAATGTATTAGAGAAAAGTAATTATCATTAAACACCGACGGGAGATGAAAGAAAAACTGCGCTTTAAAATTAAACTAAAAAATACATTATCTCTAACATCGCATATGGGATTTGATCATTAATTTTCAATCACAATCCCCAATCGCTGTTTATTGACCTTTAAAATGTCCATATTATGCCCTAAAAATTTCTTATCACGAACATAGACAATGCACTTGAGAAACATCTCTGCAATTAAATCACACGTTTATAAATCTCATTTAATATCATTTATATTATTTGACTCATTTCATTCGCCCGATTACCGATCACATCCAAAGGGTCAATGACCTAATTCATGGGCCTAACTTTTAACGCCGCCACAGACGAAACCTCCGCTATCCGCATCCCCATAAAAAGAAGTACCATCATCTTAGGATAGAGACGATCACAAATCTCGTTTCGTTGTGGCGCAACAGAAGCAGCACATGTGTGGGAAAACCTGTCACGGTACACATATTAATATAATAGCATTGCATAGGATAAGGCAAATAATAATAATAATAATAATTGGCTCTTTTGCCTCCCGTCCCTTATCCATTGCCCCCGCTATTTACCTCCTCCCGTGAGTGTGTAACAATTTCCGGTGGTCCCTCACCCCCGAGCGATGCATTTGACCGCAATCATAAAGCAGAAACGACTTTATTCTTACGTCGCTATGGAAAATAAAATACATTCGCTATCGATTAGCCTAATATGGCATTCAATATGCGCATTTACATTTTCCTCATTTCGCTAATTTTAATTAACTATTAGAGTATTGTCATCACTCATTGTCTCTTGACTATTGTTGGCAGTGGTAATATGATAATATGATGGTTATCAGATTGACCAAACAATAGAATATAATAGAATATAATTACTAAATTATTACGGAATACGAAATTAAGTATTAAACTTAACGATTAAATTTTAGAATATAATTATAGAGGTTTTATTATACTAAAAATACGGGCATTGTTTAGTCTGCGAAAATAAAAATTAAATCTTTTATTTAATTTTAAACAAAAAGAATTTTAGCGTTACTTTAGCAGTTTCGGTTCAGTAAACATTATACCGTCAAAAAGTGATGCAAATGATGAATCAGCAAATAAGGAGTGAATCATCTAACTCAAGATTTGCTTGAATTGCATGAGCGGCATTAACATCTCCACCCGATTCCAGTCAAACCGGACACGATCGACAGAGACTAATACAAACAACAATTGAGAGACTGCATGACGATAGTCGTGTCTGACGGTAATAATAAAGTCTTAAAAAGTGTTCACTCTTAAGAAAGAGGGTGAAGAATAAAGATTTAAACCTTAGGAGACGCGTATGCTTTACTGACAGCCTTAGTCTTAGTCACAGCCCACCAGAGTTGTACCTGAATTAGAAGGTTCTCCTCTCTGGGAAAAGAGGTTCTATTGTACCTTTTATTTAAAAGTTACCCTAAAGGTTATTTAAAGTTGAGAAATACAACTTTTCAGTGAGTTTCACGCGAGAAGAGAGAGAACTGTTTATGGAACCACTTTTTTAAGTGTCCGAATCAATTGAAGTTTTTCATTTTTTCGACTCAAAATTCATTTATATATTTATTATTTTAAATATTTTTTAAAATTCGTATCATTTAATTTCTTAACCCTTAAGGCACTCAAAGAAAGAGACCCTTTTAAGGATCTCATTCGTATTGCGGCTCAAATACTATCTCTGTGTGTGCTTTTAAATGTATCTCAGTTATGTTTTAAATTACTCTGCTGCAGTGTAATACTATTAAAGTTTAAAACTTTATTTTAAATTACTTAAAAGCATTTTTGCAAAAAAAGTTTTAAGAGAAATATTTTCAAATTCAATCATCGGTTCTCAGAATATTGACGTGCAATTTGTGTTCTCTTAATTTATATAAAAAAATAATATTCTCCGGCGTTTCGCACTGTGAAGTAACGACAAGAAACGGTTCAATTTATAAAGTGTTTTTATTATAAACGCACATCATTTGTTTTCGGCAGTCACTTATTCGAGTATATCAATTTAATTGAGTTCATCAATTATCACCTGACAATTCACACACCTTTCGGTTTTGGTCATTTCAAATTCAATTAATTTATTGGTCAATCATCTTCAGTAAATCTAATCAACAATGGAGGCGTGGTTAGACATACAACCCATACGCATACCGCGGCCAAAGTTAGTGCCAACACGACAGGTCAATCATTCATTGACCAGTGCAACACATTCTGTCCATCAACAGGCAACACGATGCAATGGGGATCAGAGCGGTCAAAATTCAGTGGTCTCAAGTGGTGGTGGTAGCACCGTTGGCAGTCAGAGTGGCATTAATCAGGTCGGTAATTCATCAGTGAGGCGATCACCGACATAAATGATTAATTACCGAAAATTGCACTCAATTAATACGAATATTTACGATCATTAATCATTTGGACTCAATTTTGGACATCACATAAAAGAAATATATAATAAACTATACTTAAGTTTTAAAATAATAATAATAATAATACTATTTTTAAATATTATGCTATATTTTTCATCATTCTTATATTTAGTTTTTTAATGACTTATCCCATGACCAACACCCTTAAACTACTATAATCATCATTATCTTTTCTGATAATGAAATTATTTCTCTCATCATATTTCTTTTATCCTTTTTAAATCATACTTTTTTTGCTTTCATACGTTTTGTGTTTTAATTATTATTATTTTTTATTAAATGTTATTAATAATATTATTGAACGATGCTATTTATGGGTCTGCAATTCGATGATTAAACTAATATTAATAATATTATTGTTCGTGTAATTTTTGGCGTATTCTAAATGTTTAATTATATAATATTTAATAAAAAATTGCGTGACTCGTGTCTAAATATAACATATATTTACAAAAATAAAATTTTTTAAAATATCACCGCACCTTTTGCATTAAAGAAAAAAGTTTTTTTTTCGTGTTCTGACATCTCATAGAATGTTTTTTCATAGTCTGACGTTTTACAGATTGTTTCTTATAGCAAAAACCTGATGTTTCACAGAGTGACAATTCATAGTCTGACTTTTCATAAAATTACAAATTAATAACAATTATTTCAAAAATGAAAATTATAAATCAAATATTAAATTTACGATATTAAAATTAAAATGAATAATTTTAAATATTAATTATGAATTGAACTATTAAATTGCCAATAAATTAGTCTAAATCTACTTTATTTTAATTGTGAATTTTTAAATGTAAGAAATTATTGTTGCATAATAATCCTGCGTCTAAACTATGAATGAATTTTGTTCAATGAAAAACGAGTTTTTAATCTATGATCGATTCTTCTACGAAAGGTCATTCTATGGAAATTGCTGTATCTTTTTTCTTTTTAACATCACTAAATATTACCGTTTTGAACTTACGGTTATCATCATGTATATGTATAGCACTGTCAAAACAGTCTCTTATCAAAAATTATAATTAAAAACATGTGATGTTTTGTAGTTTTTGATTTTATTTATACACGTTTTGGATTCGTATATTTTCTCATCATATTTTTCCATGAAAAATATCAAAATGATTCATAAATTGGGCAAAATGTGTGTCGCGTGTGACAAAGAAAATGACTAATTATGTTAACACATAATCCGGGACATAATTTTTCGGAGAAAAGTTTTGCTTATTTTAGAAATTAAAATTTTAAAAATGCAAAAATTAATCTTTGACTAAAGACATCGTTGTAATTAATATTTTTAATTACATACTTTTTTGTACATTTTACATTAATTTTATACGTAAACGTATATCACGAACAAAGCGTATCCCTCTCATAGCACAGGACTTTGTTTCACGAACCATGACAAAGACTCCAATTCATGAGTTGTCACGGGCAGTGTGTGTTGAACAAAATGATAAATATTAATGAGTAATGAAATTCAGTAATTTTAACACTAATTTTTACAATCACCATTAACCTTATTGCACCGCGGGTCACATACAAGTCATTGTCATGCAACAAAACACTACTTAACAGTTGCATCATTATTATGCAATGTTAACTATGAGAATGTACACTCCGCAATGTTTATACCATTCTCAATTTAGGACATGACAATTGACAATCTTTTATCTCATTTATCTGCAAAACCCAATGCCGTTCATTATTTTCTTGATATTTATTTACAATTACAGACACATGTTGCAACCTCAAGTATCACATTTTTATACGCCGATATCTGTGATTTCATATTTTATTTATTAAATGATTTAATTAAATTATAAGAGAACTCTCAATTCTGATATCAGTAAAAATAAGAACCGAGAAATTAACATTAAAAATTGAACCGCGACAATGTAATTATCATTCAACACACATCAATATTTCATTACTTAAAATTAATATGAAAACACTTTTAAATCCTTAGAAAATACATGTGAAGTGTTTTATTGAAAGAAACATCATTTGTCGCTCTAAATTCTAAACATGAAAATTCTAAACATAAATATTCTAAATTAAGAAACTCTAATTTAAGTTCGTTTTTCAATGGTTCTAATGATGCAAAAGAGTGTCGCATCGTTTAGCATTTGACGAACAAATCCATAAAAGTTTAAAATAAATAGAATGAGACCCTAAACTGTTTGATACTAAATGATTCAATTAATTGAATCTCTGCTGTTGAAACGAAATGCGGTAATTTAAGCGCTGCGAAATCACAACTAAATTAATTTGAATGCCCTAAGGGTGTAATGGTGTAATTCATTGGGATAATTCATATCCTCAACAGGGATCACGTGCACGATCTTTGAGCGGCGGCGAAATGCGATTATCTGCAGGGGAATGTCATCCGTCAACGGCTAATCCATCAGCGGCTGGTGATATGCGTGGCAGTGGTAACCATCTCCATGTTCCCGGTGATGATATTGGCTGTGGCAGCGTAGGTTATGATCGACCGAATTATCTGCTACAGAATCACTCACGGGTGCGGAGGCACCGATCACTTCCGAGTCCGACATTTTCAGGAAATCAAAAACCTCCGCTTGCATCGAATCAGCATCATAGAAGCTCATCATTTCGTCTACCGGTGAGTTATGCATTTAAGAGGGGGCATGAAAGGGGCACAAAAGGGGCATGAAAATGCAAACAAAAAACAGTTAAATTTCGCACGAATATAATATGAATAAATTATGAAAACAGAAACTTCAGTTTTCATAATCCATGGAAATTGTTGTTTTTCAAGAGGCAAATTATGAATAAAAAATGAATAACAGAGTATTGCGGTTTAAAAAATACCATGAGACTCGTAAATATCATTACTCTTGTGAAAGTGTCAGAAAAATCGATAATTTACCTGTACTATGATAATGATAAGAAAAACAAATGAATGTAAAAAACAAATTAATAATTTAGAACCCGAAAAATGCTAAAATTAAATGAGAAAATTCTGCTGAACCAATATAATCATTGAGCATGAAAATTGATAATTATCATAATTATCGTGTCAAATTATTTCCTATCATTTGCTATGGAAAAGGATATTTCGAAATAATTATTCGAAAACACTCATTACAAAATTCTGAATGAATAATAACAAAAAAAACATTTCAGAAAAATTTGCACCCTTAACATTGATAATTGTAATTCTCAGTGTTTCGGTGTTATTTATAGCGGTAACACTTAATTAACCAAAATTATAATGTGTCCATTTCCTGAACGTTATAATTTATAGAGACATAATGCATCGTTTTGTGTATTGTTAGTGAAAAGAAACATTAATGCGGCGCAAAATTACAATGCATTTCAAAGAATAAAGCATATTATGGGTGTGTTCTGAATATTATTTCCGTAATAAAAACTATGGAAGAATATAAACGAAACACACGTTTAGGCTCTTAAAAGCAACGGTAACATTTATATTTATATTTTTCAATTCGCAATGCGAGTATAATCTTATTGATTAGCGCTTTGCATTGCATAATGCAATATGAATATATTTAATCATTAGAGCATCTCAAAGTATGGAAATGCTTATTTTTTGCCCTTTGAGATATCACTTTGTGATTGTAATACGATTTTATGTGCGGATATTCGTGCATTTTCCACAATTAAAGTGATGTCCGATGTTTTCTTTTATAAATAAAGTGAAGAAAATGTGTCCGAATCTGACCATTTCATGAAGAATGGAGCCATGTTATGTTGCTTATTTTTGCCAATTTTAATCGGGAAGTAGCATGTAAAAATGCATTAAAAATTACAGAATGGCATAATTTCGTTGATGTGCTTATAAATTTGTACTGAAATGCTTATTTTTCTGTTTTAAGAGCTTATTTTTGTCAAATTTTTGCCATAAAATGAGATGCTCTATTAATCACTTACATTTGAAGTCGAAAAATTAGGAAATTTCAGATTTAGTTTCAGAGACTTCCGTATTATAACGATTCCATTATTATTATTACACTGAAACTAATTTTATTTTTCACTCGGACTTTCTACACCCATTTCAGTGATCATATTTCACAAAAATCCAAAGTAATGTATTCAATTTTCTTGATTATTCACTATTTTTTCTCCACGCAATTTGACTAACACGACGTGTCAAGAAAAACGAGATTGGAATGTATTTTCACAACAAAATTATTTTTTTTCCCGAAATAACGCAAAACTGTATATTTTTTTTAAGAGTTTTTTCCTAAGAATAAAGATATATTATAATTATAAAATGAAAACGAAGCTGCGGTAACTTTCATATGGACTCGGCCCGCACGGGTTAAAGAAATGTGAGTTATCAATTGGTAGAACATAATTAGACAAATAAACTTTCTGCTTATGTCATGGTCGTAGGACATACGTTAGCCTTTCATAAAAGAACGCGGGTTTGTGTTTAGGTATTTCAGCTGTGCTCGCGTAACAAAAGGACACGTAAAAATTTCTCCTCACGTCGGTGACTATGATTGCATCGGGTAATCTATGATTGCATCGGGTAACTGATCAGTCCGATGCCGATGAGGGTAAAACACGAATGATGATAGAGGATATATAAAACTCAGCCGTTGAGAAATGGTCATAGGATAACACAGGCTCCGGTATAAATAAGGATATTCATTGATTCAATTACTTGATTACTTGAAAAAAATCGAATTAAATTCCATTTATTGATAAATGACACATTTGTTTAACCCGTGATGGCCGAGTCTCTATGGAAGTTACCGCTTCTTATGATTCGATGTTAAAATTAAAGATTTTTACAAATTTTATTTTCAATTTTATTCCGTAAAATTAATTTTGAAACTCTACTCACCATTTGTTACGTGCATAGACCGAATAAAATGGTGATTGCAGCGATCAATTGTTTTTTATACTCTTAAACTTGAGTCACCGTATGTATAATGATAAGAAATTTATCTGAAAAATAGAATTCTCATATATGATTACTCAGTTCGAGAATACAAAAAACAATTGATCGCTGCAATCACCATTTTATCCGGTCTATGGTTATGTGTAACAATGCGCATTACCAATACACAAAACCATTTATTTTCAAATATTCTAATTAATTGTAAAATGTCAAATCACGACCCTTAAATTAATATTACACAATTAATTATAAACATTACGATTCACAAACATTTGTCATAAAATTAGTATTTCATTTGAATCAGAAATCTCATATCACGTTAATAATGTATTCAAAAACAGCCCCTAATTAATGGTATGAGCATAATGATCAGATTTAGAATTGCATATTAAAACATAATGTCCATTGTCACGTGTTATTAACCAACATTATTACTCATTCGTCATTAACAATGAACTATTGATAAGGAATTATTAGCAGTATTCGGTAACGGGGTTTTAGTGTAAACTCACCCCTTAAGAGGTCCAAAATGTTTAAACCCTCTTGAGAATATTGGCGAAAATGAGAATATTTCTTGAGAAAATTGACACTCCCCCCTCAGTAAAATGGAAAAAATACACCTGATAGCCACCAGATTCACCTTACCCTTCCCGATTACTCAATATTAGTAATATAATATAATATAGATTATTAAGTTCATAATAAGTTTGAAAGAAATAAACTTTTTTTGTGTTATATTTTAAAGCGCGTATTTTAAATTTTTATAACGTGCGAATAATTGAACATGCTTAATACACACGCATGGAAAAACATTCCAAATACAGTTAAACACTTTTTTAGATTTCATTGCAATACTATTCCTTAAACTCTAATAAATGAAATATAAGATTTTTGGCATACCTTTAAATAAAAAATTTTCACGAAAACAGAAAATTATAATTAATAATAATTAATGCTAAAATAATAATAAACTTTATTTTATAACAAAATTTTTCATTTTTCTCAATTTCAAACATATACATACAGACATGGTCATTATTCAAATTTTTCTCATAAATATAACCCGATTTTTTATGTTCGTTATAACGTGGAAATTGTATTAATTTATTCATATTCCGATGAAAATCTTAATATTTTATTCACAAATCCTAATGTAAATAAATGAAAATGGAAAGATATTATTAGTTAATATCATTGCATATTATGATTATATTGTAATAAACATGCATATTAATATATATGAATATTCATTATTTATAATAATATACTTCATAAATGTTGTTTTGCGTGCTCTGTTATCATTACACTGAACAATGCCATCACCAAAACTTCAACTCTAATAAAAACACAAAATTCTGTGATAATCTACAACAATGGTTAATTTTGGTGTCGCGTAAATCTAAATGCAAATTTCATTACATTCACCTCTTATTTCTAAAAATCGATTCATTATGTTCATTACCAGAGTCATCGTGCAATTGCAGAACCAAATGGTCGATGGAGAGTCATTGTAAAAAAGTCAAAACCGATATTAGGTATTGCCATTGAGGGAGGAACAAATGTACCGTCACAACCCCAGCCCCGTATAATCAGCATTCATGTGAGTCTATTAATGTTATTATTAAATGATAATTGACCGGTTCAATACAATCATCAGATGCAGTCATATTTAATACATATGTAATGCGAATAATTATTGCATCGGATCGATCAACTATTTTTAAAAATATAACTTTTGATGTTTTTAATATGATGTGAGAATAGAGTTGCCAACTGTCCAAGTTTTGCATGGATTGTCTCGGCGAACATTCAATTATGCAGATTTCATACGGACCTTTCTCCGGGACGAAATGTCGTGCTTTTGGAGTTGACAACTCTATGCATAATTTAGATTTATGAGTGTTCATAATTGTAAAATATGTTATATGACATTAGCAAAGGGTGTGTTTATGTTATATGTGATAATAGAGAAAACTTCAATAAAATTTACATTAAAATCCTTTGAGAATTGAAATTCATATTATGAAATTCACATTAAAAGGTAATCAATTATTGTCACGATAAGACTCTGTTTATAGAGTACCGTTTACGAAATACTCATTTACTTAGAATAATTATCGTGCGTTTTAAGAGCATAATTATGGATAAATTTGAATAATTTTCTATTTATTTAATGTACTAAATAATTAACGTCAAACAAAATGTAATTTAAGAGTCTTAACGTAATTACAAATTTCGGTAAAATACTTAAGTATATAATTTCTCACATACAATGGGAATACGTGAATATGAATTTAGAGTTAAGAATATGATTTTAATAAAATAAAAGAATCATTTTATAGTTTTAAATATTTAGGTTTTTCCCGGCATAACATAACACTGCTATTTAATTAATTTTTGTTTTGTTTATTCCGAATGTCTCCAAATATATGAATATTTTTCTGGGGTTTTCTTACTTTTCTGAGGTTTACTCATACAAACGGGTCAATTGGGAAATTATCAAATTTATGCATTTTGTTATTTAATTTCCATATTTTCTCATCGTTAAATAATAACCGGCAAAATATGCATGACATATGTATATTGTCGCATATTCTAATTTTCATGCACTTAAGGTGATTACACTGAAAACGTATAATCGAAAGCACTATTTATGTGCGTATTTATGCAGTGATGTTTAATTAAAACATAATTCATAAAATGTATATATATATGTATATAAATATATATTTGCATAATTACCCAAAATCTTCACTGAATAACGATTAATTCGTATTGTTGCAGAGTTCGGGTGCTGCCATAGAGTGCGGCGATCTTCAAGTTGGACATATATTGCTAGAAGTGGACGGTCGTACCACAGCTAACATGACCCATGATCAGGTCGCACAGATGATTGCACACGCATATTATAACACCCCACATAAGGATTTCATCGAATTTCTCGTCCGGGAAAAGGCAAAATGCGAATTCGATTTGAGACGATCGTCATTTATGCTCTTAAATAATAGTTTCGAATGAATCGAATGAATCGAATTGTTTAATAAAACTGAATTAAATGAACAAATTTTTATCAATATAATTACTTACATTTGCATTGACACTCCGTGATTCGTATAAAAAAACATTATTTATGATTAATTTGATTAAATAAATGTAATTTTAATAAAACATTTTTGGGAGAACATTATAAATCTGACCATTATTTCTATTGACACCCGTATTATTATATAAAACATGAAAATATTAGAAACGTGAGATAAAGAAAAAAGCATCGATACACAAATTATTAAAAATTAAAATTCAGATCATAATTAATTATTTATAACTATTCCATTCCATTATATAATTATTCCATTAATTGTGATTTTGACAATTTTAAATTATACAGATTCATCATTGAAAGACCCTCAAATGCTGGTATACACTTCAACAAAACATGAACATTCACAGTGTATATTAACTTTACAAAATGTATAAATTTTTCCATTTGCCATACCCCATACCCTATACCCCATTTACTATTTAAAAATATTTTTGATTATCTAATAAATTATTTTACATTTTAATCGTTTACAATAAATAGTCACATGTAAATTATTCATTTCTTATTTTATATAACAAAACAAAATATGCCGAAACTCTAAAT
>LBFL01003786.1:34402-72086 GCA_000988845.1 Hypochthonius rufulus
ACGCTAGAGGGGGTTCACGCTAGAGGGGTTTATGTATATTGCAATAATTATTTCATTTTCTATTCGATATCATTGAGAGTACTATAAACGTACGAAGCAATTTCAATGATTATTTTTTGCAATTCTCTATTCACAATTAAATTATTATTTCTTATTTATTAATTAAAAATTAATTAATTACTGCAGTGACAATTATAATGGATATACTAATAACTATGCATGTTTATCTTTAGAGTGAAATATTTACTTCCTTTTCGTTTCCGATAAAATAAGATTTCGGAAGTTCTGTTGGAAATTTCTTATGAGAACCGATTCAACTTAAAAGGTTATAATACAGTTAACATCATAATACATTAAATGTTAAATGTATTATGATAATTTACGATTCAAAAGTCAATTTAGGATTTTCCATATATTTTTGACACAGTAATTCGCAGAATAACAGAGTATATCAAACAAATACATGAATCAATGCAATAAAACTGTGAAAATAAAGAAAAAAGGTGAGGCTAATGATATGCGGGTTTAGTTTTAGCCCGTATATTACATTCTAAAATTTTTAATGTATATGTGTGTGTATATGTGTATATGTGTAACACATTAAAAAGGAACTAAACACCCATTTTTGACAAAAAACTCTGAAAAAGATATAATCGAAACTCTAAAATTGAGACATAACCACATTGAAATGATATCAAATGACATATGAGGGACATTTAAAGGCAAATTAAATTCTGATTTGTGATGGCATAGAGAAGCCGAATACATTTTAAGTGGAAAAATCTCCAATTTGTACAAAATACGCATTTTCAAGTCCATTATAATTGATTATCGCATTTTATGATTATTACTCTTATTGTGTCAAATGATTTTCATCGGACTTTAATTTTAAGATAATATATCGTCTCACGCATCAATTTTCAATTTATGGAGTTTCTGATACTCCCTTTAGAAATGTTAAGAGTGATACTATTTTATAAAGTGAAATGTTACTGAAGAAATCACCTGAAATTTAACGACGATTAAATGCTTCAAAACGTCATACATATATAATACTAAAGGATGGGGTGTGACAAATACGAAGTTAAGTTAAGTGTGATCTGATAACGGAAAATGATAAAATGATTATTACCATAATCAAAAACACGATGTTTAACCTGAAGTGTTATTACGAAAGTTATCTTAAGGTTTCTTCAAAGGCCAAAGTGAGAGCCCCGAGAGTATCACAGTCTGTGAAATTTCCTCTCCAATTTGTGTCATAAACTCATAGAAAATTATTTCCATTTTTCATTATCAATTATTATTAAAGGAAATTATTTGTAAAAATATTTATTTTTGAATGTAATTTCCAATGTTATCAGATAAACACATATTTACATTCAAATGGAACCTAATAATTGGTAAATAAAAATAAAAATATATGGTAATAAATGGTAAAAAATTTCCGAGAGATGCGATATAATGATACGCGATTGTGACTCAAAACTTAATATCTATAAACCTTAAAACTAATTCTTCACAATAATATAGTTTCCATTAATCTTATTATAAAAAATATTTGCTGCAACAATGAAATGTAGCAATGAAATTCTTTAACTCTGAGACCCTAAACTTAAGAGCTCACAAAAAGCTTACAAGGCTCAAAGTTTGATAACTAAAATATTTTAAAGTTGAAACCCGGCTTTAAGCCTTTAAGCAGAAGACATTAGTGCTCATCTCTAATCTTTTTTATATCAAAAGTAACAAATTAAAATGTGATTTACCATAAAAAGAAGAAAATTTTATTATCAAATAAAACATGAGAATAGTGATTTATAATAGCAGTTTAAACCTTCAAAGGTATACGATACCTGAATTTTTATATACATATTTTAAAGAATGTCATCGCATTATTTCATTTTCGCGTTACCAGAGAATTACAACCGTATATTGTAATTCACGGCCATAGATGCTTAATTAATATTAATACGAATGTCCG
Source organism: Hypochthonius rufulus (assembly GCA_000988845.1). Classification (NCBI taxonomy): domain Eukaryota; kingdom Metazoa; phylum Arthropoda; class Arachnida; order Sarcoptiformes; family Hypochthoniidae; genus Hypochthonius; species Hypochthonius rufulus. Next base: position 36,381 of record LBFL01003786.1, read on the forward strand.
TGTTCTGAAGAATGAGATAAACAATAAATTAGAGATTTGATTTATGAATATGAAACATAAGGAAAAGATCATTAAAAAAACAATGATTTCACAACACATTATTGCGTTTATATTGGACTGTCACAAAATCAATTTTAAGATTATTTCAAATGATTAATCCTTAAATATTAATATCAAAATAATAATTATAAAAATAAATAAATGAGAATAATTTTTATCTTTGACAATTGTCAAAGTTTTTTTTTGAACGCTTTGATTGTCGTGAGTTTGACATAAGAAGGACATTATAAGTTTCCTGATTTTAGCGATAATTTTTTGCCGATTCACGGTCATACATCAATTTTTTGTCGGACATATTTTTTAGATTATAATTATGCAATATTAATATTAATTATGAATATTCAGTTCAATTCTCTATTTCTATTGATACACATCAAAATAAAAAATCATAAAATTAATATTCATATAAAATATTCAAATTCAAATTCAAATTTTGATAATTTTTCTGATATCTTTAAATACATGTTAAGCTATCCTTTCCTTGAAAATAATTTTTTATTAATTTTTATGATTTCTAATTTAATATTCACAGAAAATACTGAAATGATGTGTCTATAGAATGCCGTCAGCGATCGCAATGAACTGTCGTGATGTTAATTCAAATGATACACCACAACTAAATTATCAAATACAAGAGATTTGCCACAAACAAAATAATAATTCCGATGCAAATAATAATTACAATTATCAATTAAATACCAATAGTATAATCCACTGCTGTGGATGCGGGGAATTAATCTCATCGCGTGATCGCGATTATCTCCTCGCAGTTGACTCTGCGTGGCACTGTCATTGCCTCAAATGCCATCACTGTGGTCAGATATTGGACGGTCATTTAACATGCTTCTCACGCGAGGGACTAATTTATTGTAAAAATGATTATTATCAGTTATTTTGGCAAAAGTGTGTCCGTTGTTTATCTCCAATTACACCACAGCAATTGGTAATGCGAATTATCGATAATGATGGTGATGATGATGATAATGGCACTTCAATTTGTACCAATTATTATCACGTCGAATGCTTTACATGCTTTACATGTAATGTTAAGTTACAAAAGGGTGATTATTTTGGAAAACATAAGGGAAATGTCTTTTGTCAGCACCATTTTCAACTGATTATTGAGAAAAACAAAAGTATCACAAACGGAACAGTCAATTGCAATATCCAAAAGAATACGATTTTCAATGCCAAACGGAGGATGAAGAATCGGAAAAGGATTAAATGTAAGTGTAGAGACTCTTAACTTATTTCATAACATTTTTCTTATGATAAACAAAATGCTATATAATGTTATACCGTATATTGACCATACGCGGACGGCTCTTATTATCATTACGGATTAATAATAATCACAATTATTATGCTAATAATTTTTGTACATATTTATTCAATGAGCGTATTTATATCATGAGCAACGGGAGCATAGACTTAGAACTTTTGCACATACGTTTGTATATGGAAAAGTTAAGCCGATTATATAAGGCATATGTTAGCATAGGAATACTCCAATGATGATATGTGATGCCTCAATTGTGCCCGAAATGCAAAGAGAAAGTAAATGACACACACACACTGCCACTTGTTCCATTGAGAGTGACAAAATACACTCATGAATGGGGCTAATCTCTTACAAATCAATTTTCACTATTGTCAAAGGGAACGATAATCCTCTTTTGAGTATGCAATTGGTATATATCTATGGGTATATATCTATGGGTATAGCCAATTGAACCCGATTGGACCCGACCGATTCACACTCAACTCTCAGGATTTATGATGCAACTCGTGTAACAACCATAGTGATGCATTTCAGTTGAACTGAACGGGATGTGATTGATTATTCTTAAGCCGCATAAGAAAGTGGCATTTCACTGTATTTCTGGCAAAAGAGTGTAATGATTAAAGTCAGAAACGAAAAATTTTAGCATCGTTCAGTTTAATCCGATCCGCTTTATGTCTCATGCCGTTTGTCATTTGGTATATGAATGAAAGAAATGGGTCTTTATCTGTTGTTACACATTTATTTTCGGCATTTCACTAATCCATAGTTAATTAGGGAAATCGAATGTTCTTTTGATGGCGGTGTTTTGTCATTCGGAATGCGTCAGATGAGATGATCCGTTGGAGTGTGTCATTCGATTGTACCGTTTCCAAAATTATGTCTCAAGAGTATGGGACATTTTTATAGAGCTAATTTTGCAGAAAATTTAATGCAACAGAATTGAGTTTTCAATTAATTCAATTAAAAATATTCAAATACATATGTATATGAATATATTGAAAAAATTATAAAATTTTTGATTTTCTATGATGAGACTGATAAATCACGATCCAATGTTTTCTTCAATAATTATTTTCAATATAAAATTGAATATGTCAGAGTCAAATCTCTACGATTAATATTAACGATATTTGAGATGTTTATTTTAAAATTCTTTTATAAAATTATTCACAAATAATTATGTCTTTTAAAATAAGAGTGAACATTAGCATTTGAGTTGTGCCGTCGAATAAATTTTCAGGCAGAATCTGTAAGACCCGTAATAATAGGAAAAAATTTAGAGAATAGAATTTCCATGGGAAAAAATAAAGCACGTGCCGCGTGCCTATCAATGCATTCACGTGAACGTAGAGATTCACAATAAAAAATAATAATAGTGAAGAGCATAAACTCCCCTATACTTAAACCTACAATAATAATACTTCTTTAGGGGGAACATACAAAATAATTTGACCTCAGCACAAACCCGACCCTTCATATTATTGCTCTCGAAACTCATTGACATTGTGTCATGACACTGCCGCCGCGGATTTCACTTTTATTCATTGAGTTGAACCGCTGTTGAACTAAACTTTCAGAGACTAAATAATACAATGAGTACCGTATAAAAGAGGCCCAAAAAAGTTCAACATACAGAACTACTATCATTGAAATGAAAGGAACCGGAAAAGCCATGACTATGTTTTGGGAATGTCAATATGAGTATAGGAAACTGCAATAAGATTCGGTATGATAAAGGAAAAGGGAAGAGAATTATTGTATGACTGAATTGGTACGGTTACAATTGAATAGAGTTACCATAGCGTTGATCCCGTTTCATATGATGCCATACGTATGATGACAAAATTTTAGACGTTCCAAACCCCTATCGAATCTCCCATTTTCACACTATTAACATATTGCTTCAGAATGTATAAATAATACAGGCCTTTGACTAAAACATGGTCAGGGTTTTGGGTGCTTTTAGAATCTCTATGGGGGTACACAAATAGGGTCTATTTGTGAATGTACAGATATGTACAGATATGTATGTTTTTGTATATCCTGAGGGTAAGAAAATTGTAGGGATAACCGAAATTGGGTTATAATTTAGTCAAAAATATTCAGTAATGGAATATATTATGTTTGGAATTTGGAACAAAAATATACAATTCTTATGGTAAAATGAGAAATATTTGCTTAACAAATAACGATTGTGAATATATTGAACGGTCAATAAACGTGAAACAATTTCTTAATCATCATATTGTCAATTTTAAAATAAATATTTGCATTTATTTTATAGGTATTAACCATCCCAATGAACCTGTAGGTGTTGCATCGTCACCGGCACCACCACCACTACTATCCCAATCGCCCACCACCAACTCATTCATAACTTCATCACCAACACCCACGTCTGCATCACCCCAATCCCAATCCCAATTATCATTATCATCGGCCACAAATCCATGTCATGAGTTATCGCCGCTGCAATCGGTACCATCGATTGTATCAATAACATCAGAATCAAATTTGAGACGTCCTAAAAGAATGCGCACATCATTTAAGCATCAACAGTTGAGAACGATGAAAGAATATTTTAATTTAAATCATAACCCCGATTCTAAACTCCTGAAACAATTGGCCACAAAAACACAACTTTCGAAGAGGGTACTTCAGGTGTGCAATTCATTTACATTAATTATGATTAAGCATAATCAGCGTAAAAATTATGAATTATTAATGAGCGCATTTCTTTTTGGTTTATCTATAAATACATAAATTCGATGCCAATGAATTTGACGGCGCTTTTCCCATTGTTTTTTCCATTGATTATCATTGATTTGCTTTATTCATGACTCTCCCAAAATAAATATAATCAATTTTACTGCTCAAATTTCCGGTCATTATACAGGTCTTTACGATAACATATTTTAAGATTTAGGAACACTGTACTAAAGTATATCGCACTGACGATTATTATTATTATATTATGTATTATATTATATTAGGTATGGTTTCAAAATCAAAGGGCCAAATGGCGGAGGAGTTTATTGAGGAAAACGAGCGTCGGACCCCAAATTGTAGAGGAATGTCATAGATTATCAGAACTCAATCAATTAGATGATTGCGATCGGATAAATGATACGGATCATGGGAGTGACGGAAGTAATAGTTTTATAATCGGCATCAATGTTTATGATGACGGAGAAAATAATGATGGTGATGATGGTGATGATAAAGAAGCGACAATCATAAATGAAGAACAGATCATTGTTACGTACACGAATCTATATTAAATTTTAGTTTAATTTAAAGATCCATAACCTAAACCTATTAAATTTAAGTGTAATTTAATGTAATATTAAATTGTGTTTCCAATCAATTGATTGTGGCTTTACACATTCGAAATGTTTTAACTGTCGCTTCACAAACGTTTTCAAAAGTCAACTCAATTTTTAATATATCATTTGACTTCGGTTAAAGTTCGGGTTTCAAATGAATATGCCACATAAATGAGTAAACAAATCCTTAAGTGGGATTTAAAGCAATGCTCACTGAAGATGTTGAAAAATGCCAAAACCTTAAGATCCAGAGCCATGAGAACAGTTTAAATTTCTAACTTAAGACTCGTGTGTTGATATATTCAAGACATGGGCCCATCCCTATCTTTTGAATAAGAATGAGGGGATCCAAAAAGAGATCCCAAAAAACGCCTCCAAATGTTACACAACACTATTAGAAAATCTAATATCTGTTTCCTGTGTATGGATAACTCCAAAAAAGATGTATGAAGTTAATTATAATATGAGAAGAAAACTCATTTCGCTAACTCAAGTACGGGTCTCAGGTGTCAGCCTCGCAATGGAGGGTCGTGTCCCACACAATTTTAATGCGAGACAATGTGTGTCTCGCAATAATACAACGATTTTTATACAAAATATTCCAATATTTACAAATTTGCATAGAGTTTCCGCATGTCCCGCACTCTGCACGCAATTGTCCGGCATTTCGTCTATTTTGACCTGAGACCCGTAAACTCAAGTGATCACCATTATAATTTTATATATAATTTTATATGACAGCGCTTTTCAATAGACTCTCAGTTATGCAAAACTCATGATAATCAAATGTTAAATAAGGAAAAAGGAGAGTTTAAAAGTCAAACATATTTTTCTACGATATCTTAATTTTAAACATACCGATTCATGTTATTTAAATACCACTGAAGCCAAAGAATGCGACACTAAAAACAGAAAATAAATTATAATTCATTATAATAGAGTATCATTATAATTGAGTAATCATATGGGAAATTTGATGATTAATTTTATTAATTAATCGGGCGATTTGAGTACTGTTGTAACATATTGAGGCAAATATTTTCATAATCAACGACCATAATTAAAATAACAGAGACATTCATTGACATGCATTGAGTTGAATTAGACATGAGATTTGACACTAAAATGGTATAATTGAGAAAGTGCCACTGTTTAAGACAATGGTAAGTCTTTGTATAGCGAAAGAAATTATAGTGAGTGATGAGCTTTTGCATACCATTCAATGTCATTTACCATTGCGTAGAATTACTTAAGTAAAAACACTTATATCTGAATGTAACGCTCATTTTTGTCGCGTAATTTCAGGTTTTATTTTACATGTTTCTATATTTAAGAGAGAGTAAAGGAACCCTCAAAATGCAAAAACCATGAGATTTTTTGGGGAATCATATTCAGGGGTGAAATATTTTTATGCAATATATACATACATACATATATATATGCATATACATACATATATGCATACAGCATATTTGCAGACACCAAAACTTAAACTGACGCCAGAAACTTAAGTTAAACGCCTTACAATGTCTTTAAAGAGACCGGAATTGGGGCGTTATTGGTCATGTCATGTCAGTATGGACATACCATACTATCACTATCATGCCTTATGGATGAAAGAGATGGACATTTGGATGAGGGATCGACAGTTCTGCCTTTTGGCATAAGTATTGTGGCGTAACGGTATTAACGTAACCGGAAATTTGCATCAACAATTGTGACAAAAAATTCAAATGCGTTATTTACGGTGGGGAATGACCATCGGTAAGTAAAATGGTCACACATCCTTAAGAAATTTCGATAATTCGAATCGCGACTGTTATCTCTTCAGATGGTAAATTATTTATGAGAATGTCATAAATATTAAGAGAAAAATACTAAATTTTCAACTCTATTCTTTTCAAATTCATAACGTTTCAACAAAAATATGCACTTTTACTTGACAATGATGATGCGAAACTCTTTAGTATTGAATGACCATCGGTCGTTTCCGATATAATTAGTGTAATGAACACATTTGTTCATTGTTTAAGTAATTAATTACAGAACATTAATTACATTGCGATTTCCATGAAAAGGGACATAATGCTATATGTGAGTTGCAAACTTTTCCCATAACAATACCAATTTTAGATGGAAAAATTTGGCATAACCGAAGGGACATGATATTTATGCAGTTACGGCAAATCTGAAGCGCATGAATGCATTGAGTGTGAAGCAAACGGCGCGAAAAGATAGCGGACACCAAACGACAGTGCTAAAGAACTGGAACAGGACATGGACATGCATAAAAGACGTGTTTTGGTACATGTAAAAAAGTGTATTTACGACACCATCACTAAACATGTTTCTAGACTATCATATTATGAAAAGATTGTACCGTAATGTCACCACCATATGTATTGCGGACGCAGTGACGCCAATGGTTGTGACGCACCATTGGTAATGAAATTCGGGGCCATAAATTGCTACTGAAGATGCTCAAATTGTGTTTTAAATGCCAAAAGACACACATTCTTAAATAACAATTTAAGTACTTTACGATCACTTAAAATGCAACATTTTAGTTATGAGAACTTTAAAAGTGTCTTTATTTTTACTCATTTCTTATGAGATGCAAATGAACTTTACTAATAACGGTTATGGTTTCTCCGGTCCCGATTCGAGTGGATTATGATGGTGATTATGGTGGTCCTATAATATAAAAACCCGCAAAAACGGATGCAATTTCAGGTATTTAAAACTATATTCAAATATTTTCCTTTACGCAAAATTTCCTTATTATTCATATTGATATTAGCATCACGTTATGATTGTACCTAAAAGTGCATACCTAAGTTGTCATGTTCGGTATGACCTTCACATATGAAAAAAGATATACTAAAATATTTAGAGATATTACGATAAATAATCATAATCACAACAAATATCGGGTATAGAAAAACATTTGGCTCATGTCCAACATTGTTGTGGTACACGACAACAATGGTATTATCGCCACAAACGAAATTGTTTTCCACTTTCACGGCCATAGTAAAGTCTGCACAGAAATAAGTCCCTCACTCCATCAACTAATTGAAGTGTAATATGCAAATCTCACACTGAAACCCTTTTATGGTTAATTATTGTGTGAGTCAAAGTGCAGAGTCAAGTGATGTCTGAAGTCTCTAGAACTGTCTCATCGTGATGCACAACAGTATGGGTCCGCACAAAATGTTGCCTCTTCAAAGCCACAATAACTATAACTGTGTTCGCATTCCTCTCTGTTAATGACATGTGACCTGATTCAATGGCCCACCCGCACAGCACAGTCACTCTTTTGGGAGAGTTCTTAGAGATGGACAATGATTAGACATGAGTTAGGATCGGGAACATTATGACTTAAGACTGTCGCCGTAACACTGTATTAGTATCTGTGATAATTATGATACAACAAATGATAAAAGTTCCGAATTCATTTTTAAGCCGATTATAAATGCTTTAAACTAAAAACTATGAGAACATTTTTAGGCTCTAAACTATTCCATAATTTGTCAGTAACGGTCATCTCTCGCGGGTCATATAAATAAATGACCATCAGCATATGGTACACACCCTATGGAAATGATGGATGCGCATATATTTACTTTAGTTCTGATGAATTATCACGTAAATAAAAATGGAATATCGATTCTCAAGGTTTTGCAACAAAACAATGCTCTCATTGCATTTATACATAACATATGATTCTCTTGCGCATTAAGCAATGCAATACAATGTAATACAATTCAACTCCTTATTCATTACGGAAATATTCGGTTCCTATGGTAAAAGATCTATATTTTTCTCCACTAATGAGGTACAAGACACTGAATACGTATGATACTGAATGAGAATAGAGCTGAACGTGCTTAAGGCTCAAATGTTGTAATACGTGTGACACTCGCAGTTTCAGTACTGCAAAGAGTGTTCTCTATTTTCGCTATGAATGAGAAAAGGGAAAACTCTCACTAACAATGTCCTAACTTTTAGTATATAAATGCAGAAAAGTTAAGCCCAAATACTCTCGCAACAAAATACGGGTGTCGGATGCTATAATGTCGTAGAATGTGTTTAGATAATTAGATTTTAGAGTTTAATTATTATAGTGAACAGACGGCCGGGGGTGTAGGAAGGCAGGGTGTACCCTCCCTTACTCTCAGTGATTATAAAGTAAACGCAAATTTACATTTCCATCGAATTTCATGGATCCATGAATACCGTTCGAGTTTTATTAAGCAGTGAAATGAAATGCAATTTCCATTGAAAATTTCAGTGGAAATGGAATGGAATTCAAAATTTGCTAACTTTTCGTTCTCTATTATAAAGAAAGTTGTGTTCCTCCCTATCTTCCTAATGAATTTTGTAACACCTAGGGTAGGTGCCTAGCCCCCTGACACTTCGGACCTTAGCCATCTATGATAATCAAAAATAATAATAATTATTATTATATTAGAATTATCATAAAATAGTTACAAATTTTGATAAAACTAAAATAAAATGTTTTTATTAATTTGAATTTCTACTTTCTTTGGTATAACAAAATGCTTTCATATTTAGAGTTTCCGCCGCATTACATGTCAGCGACAAGTGTATTGGAGTTATCCGCAAAAGAGAAAAGAGGATTCGGATATTGCTATGGCGACGAACATTTCACTGAGCATCATCTAAACCAACATTTTCATGTACTATAGGATCACAAATTAGGGATGCGATAGGATCTGATGGAACAAACGGAACGGCAAATATGAGCCGATTCTATTCGATTCGTTCTTTTTCTATAGGATCGTATCGATCATATTTTAATGATGAGATTCGCAAAAAGTAAGAGAAAAGATCTTTTGAGAGGATTAAATATTCGAAGCAAAAAACAGAGTAAACACTAAAAAGCACTAAAAAGGGAATTAATAAAAATGTGTTTTGAACTAAAAATCCTTTACGGGGATTTATTGAAATAATAATAATCATCATAAAGAAATAAATCAAAAAATTTCTTAATACAAATAAAACGCGTTTTTATAGGGTTTTGAGAGTTTATATAAAATATAAAAATCATACCGCAGATGATGTTTGTAATGATAAAAACACGAAAATGGTTCAATTTAAAGTACCGTAACACAATTTAGAGTATTGAAAAATCGTATTATTTTGATTGTGTTTGTTTTAAGTGAGAAAATCCAAAAATTTGGGATAAACTGATTTATCGGAGAGAAATATTTTATATTTTCTTTTTATTTCTCAATCCAAAGATATAAAAAGTTTTGTTTTTCTTATTTCCAATTTAATGTTTAAAGATAAATGATTCATATGATTCATATCACACTCATTAAATCAAATATTTACTTTTTTTGTTAAATCTGAATCATGCATATATCATATGATTTCGATACTCTAATAAACGAGACTTTAAAAATCAGGACCCAATCATAGTAATCTGAAAGTACAATCTCTTTATACGTATTATGGAATAATTAATCACTTTCAATATTGACGCAGTATATTTGCAGCGATCACCTTCAATATGATATTAATAGCGGTTTCACCTCTGATCTTTCAATTGGAGGGTGCCAAATGAATCATTCCGCTGCCGTAAGCATTTTAATTGATAACGGAAACAACACACGGAAATCATATTGAATAGGGACATGTGCCATTAGATCCCTATGATCAGAATATATGATTAATTTGATATTCCCCAAAATCGTGTGACAATACGTATGTAATTTTATATCCCATTGAAATTCAATGCGAGATTATTCATTCGGATGATAAAAATAGTGAAATCCCTCATGCAACAGATATACTCAAAGAATTGCAATTTTAAGAGTTAACAAAATAATGTACAAAAAATAATGATTTTATCAGCAAAAATTCAATAAATTAAGTTTCGAATTTATAATTTTGAGTTTATATTTTGCACAAAAATCACGATTTTATGGCAAAAGAATAGACTCATACAATTTGATTGTCCCGTACGGGAGAATTGTGTCAATTGAGAAGTCGCAATTCTACGAGTGATATATGCGTTCACTCTCAAAGGAGGGTATATATAAGAGGGTTTATATGTACGTATATGTAGCATTTCGACAAAAGAGATATGATTGTGTCGCAAGAATCACAGCAGTTCCTGACACGTGACCACACGCGACCACAGGCATCAACGGCCGCAATAGATGAGGAGAAATGAGAGGATATACTTGTAAATGAGGTTTTTCTTTCAAATGAGGGAGAGAATCATTATGGTATAGCATCAATGGCCTCATCTATGGTCTCATCGAAATATAGAGGCATATGGAATTAATCAGGCAAATAATAACCGCAATCGTATCGGAGTATTACGGTATTCCTTTGGGAATCAGAATCTATAACTTATTAACAGCGGCATTCTGTAGTTTCATGACAATTGTTAAAAGTTTTTGGTGATCGCATTTCATTTCATGCCCATAATTTGGCGTATAAATTGAATGGTGAACGCTCTTTTGAATTCGTAGATAATAATAATAATAATAATAATAATAATAATAATAATAATAATGATAATAAATTTATCTCATTTAGAAAATTATAAATCATTATGAAGGATATGAAAAATGTTTTTTCTTAGCACAAAACACTTATTTATAAACGTCGCAGCTTAAGTCATGTCTCACTTTTTGTACTCATCAATCATAATTATCTTTAATTATTATAATTGTAATAATTTTTGCAAATAATAAACAATGCATACATGAAAATATATATGCAATTTTCAAATTTTCTTCACTCTCGTTTTTTGCTAAACAATAAAGCGAATGATTAATTAATTAACGATAATTATTGATGTGATAATAGTTTATGTCAAAAATGATTTAAATTGCATGTTAAAAGACATTTATCAATGTAATGTAAGTATTTACGTATTTTACATTTTTGTTAAAGTTTTGCATCCTAAACTTTTCCCATTTTCAAAGAATCGCATCCCTTTTTATACTTATAATAAAAACAAAATTTTTATTCATATTCAAATGGGAAAACTCAAACATTCGCCACATTTTGCTCTTATCGTGTACCGTATTTATAACAATACTTTATGTAAATGCGAAAATATGAAAAATACAGCATCGGAAGTGATAAGTCTGTAGACTCAACTCAAAGAGCACAATTGACTCAATTGAGACTAATATTTAAATGTTATTGTAAATATAAGCATTTAACCTTTGATTATAATGCAGTGTGAGTATAGCGTACAATTGTAATGCAAATTTATATATGCAGATGGTGATGGTCGTGGTTAAGGACCAAAGAATGATGGAATTTTCATGGGACAATAATAAACTCAAGTGAATGTGACAGTATAAAAAGAGGCAAAAATATAAATGTGAGTGCCAAAAAGGAGCGGTTTATCATCACCATAATAATAATAATTCTTTTTGCACAACAAAAACATATCTAAAAATGTAAGGAAATAATAAGAAAGGCGGTGACGTTCGAGTGCTTTAAGATCCTATTAATATGCAAAGGATATGACTCGAAACTATGATCATTTAAATGGAAATAAAAGTATTTCACGGTACACACGGTACACACGGTACACACGGTACACACGTTATAATACAAATAACAAATATTCTTTTCAATGAATAAAAATTTTATTTCTCATAATACCGAAGCTTTAGTACTCTCTCCTGTTATGGTGTGCGTCCGCCATTGAATCGAGAAAAAATTTACTTAAGAAAAATTTAAAAATGTCAGTGTCATAAAAATCCTCCACAAGAAGAATAGAATCTGATGTCCGTCGATGATAAAAGCAGTATAAAAGCCGTACCCCATTGACAATGACTATGACTGGTTCTTGGATATGTATGCACAATGGGATCAGTTGCTTTTTGGTAGTATTGAGATGTATGATTATGATAAAGGCATGCGAAAGAAGGCGCATCCATGCGAGTAGAGTGCCAATTAACCGCATTGGTGAACATAGAGTCATCGGCAAAGACCAGAGTCACTAATTTGTCCGCTCCAAAGCACTGGAGAATCATACGCCTGAGAATATCGTATCGTATATTGTAATTCATGATGATAATAATGACGAAGATGATGTGAAAATGGTTCCTTTGGTCCGTATTAAATGCTTCCCCTTCAATGATACAACAGTTATATGAGAGTCTCTTTTGTACGAGACTTATAAATTGACTTAAATCATTGAAAAGTAATCGCTGCTCTTTTATCGTCCCCCGTTTTACCCTCTCTTTACTTTACAATAGCCCCATATATATACAATCATAATGTCCGAATGTCATTTTCATAGGTCTATCATCAACAGAGAAATTCTGTATTTTTATGATGGTCATGTTATTAAGATTAATCACTAAACGATAATATAATCTTAATGATTCGTTTACGTTTCGGTCCTTTTTTTGCGGATCCCCTTTAGGGGCTTTCAGTTTTGGCAATTAAATACGGGAAACGGTGCTAATGGTAAATGATTTTGATGTGACTCTGATGATCATAGGGATAAATGCTGCGGCAAAACGGTGATTAAATCACAGAGAAAACTATTTTTAAACTCGAAAAATCATTTTCAAATTTCTCATTTTCAAATATCGTGTTCTGTCATCATTTAACGGACCTTTTTTATATGAATTCCCAAAAAAATCATTTTCTGTCGCCGCTGACGGTGATGATACGTTTTTGCATGTATAAAATATAAAATATTAGAAATAAGTATTCCGCTGTCGTTTTGTATCATAAAATTACCATTAACAATATTTGGAAATTAATTTAAAATTCCGAAATAAATTATAATGCATAACCATACATGATAATTACATAAACACAAATGCAAATCTCTCCATTCATTGCATTAACGATATTTTTGTCTCAACTCAATGCAACATCCTTAAGTAATTTCCTAGAAAATTTCGACCCTATACTATAGATACATGTAAATCCCTAACACAACGTACTCTGCTACTATTTTATTACGCAACTCGCGACAGGGGAATGATAATTTATTCGGCGTATGTTCAGGTCTGTAGCATCAGTGCTACCAAAAGGCATCTCTTTTTGCATCTCTTTCCAATGGCATCACATCACTTGGAGTTGTGTGATGCGTTCTGCCAACAGTTAAGTTAAGTGAACTGCGCTCACTTTTAAGATAAAGCACAAGACATTGAATTTATAATGATGATCATTGCAATTAGTCATATCAATTCACAAATTCAATATTTTATTTATATTATGGAATAACTATAATTGGGATCATCATCATTATATATCATCATAATTATTATTATTTTCGAGAAATTAAAAGGAAAATCTTAATTAATACTGTAAATGATGGGTTTACACATGTTTATTTAACTCTCGTTTAAAACCGAATAAAATTATAATTATAATTATAATTTTATTGAATGATATAAGTAATACGCTAATAATGAAATGCTTATTAATTGCAATGACATTCATCGATAATTAATTAATCCCTTTAAAACTCATAAGATTATTGATAAATCTGTGTTTAGAAAAAAACGGTGAACGGTAATATCTTAAACCAAAACACGTCTTATTTCAATTAATACTCAAATAACTAATCCCAAATGTGGAAAATAGTGTTAACCGAACAGAACCGACTGAACCCAAAAATATAACATAAAATCCTTAAGAAATTTCCTCAAAAAACCAAAAAACCTAAACACCAACAGAAAGGCGTATGTGTATGGCAACTCTCGTGCCAATGGGAGGATCCGTACAACCAATTCGGTGGCACCCTTCTTCATGCCGATGGCTCTGTTTGGGCTGATGCATGTCCATGAGCAGAGGCAACTTTGGCACTGATGGAGACACTGTAAGATACATTCATGTGTGTTGTGAGTGAGAACTTTGATATTCAAAAGCATTTGCGATGTGATTTTAAATGTAATAATTTAGTTATTTAAGAATTTCCTCATCATAATGTTAATATTTTATTTAATGTTTCATAAATCTTTCCGATTCTTAAATGTGATTATGTTTATCGATTTGAGAAAAGTTCTCATATATCATTGAATATAATGGTAATAAATTAATAAAGTGTTAATGACTCAATTAAGTGTGAACATTACTAATTAAATTCATTTAACAGTGATTTGTGTTTATTTCAATCTCAACGCGAATAAAAATAATATTTAAGTATATCCGATCATTGACGTCATTGACATTTATATCGGTTAAGACTCGAGAAGCGAAAGATTTCGATCATAAGACTCAGAGTTTTGTAAAAATCGGAAAAAATAAATAAAATAGAATTTCTAAAAAATAAATAAAAAAGTAAATTTTGGTTTTTTAAAGTGGAAAAACACAAATAAAAACCTAATGAATTCGATAATTATAGACCGAAGTACTTTCTCATTGCCACAGAAATATGACTTTAGAGTGCGAAGAGTGTCGTCTCAAATTTTATTGATGTATTTAATGACACATCAATCATAATAATTAAATGATTTTACTCTAATGACTCATATGTTCGTGATTTAAGAATCACATTTTTAATTTAAAACTGTTATTTGAACATTATCAATAACAATTGATGTGATGATAATGCCAACGATAGCGTCGGGGCCAAACGCCGGCGATTTAAAGACACCATCGTGCAGTGCACCCAACAATGGCCAAATAACAGAATGTGCCGGTTGCGGGACGGTCATTCATGACCGTTATTATCTATTGGCCGTGGACCGTCAATGGCATGAGGATTGTCTGAGGTGTTCACAATGCAAAGCACCGTTTAACACTGAATTGAAATGTTTTTTAAGAGACGGACAAATTTATTGTAAAGAGGATTATTACAGGTAAAAGATTAGACCATTTATTTATAAATTAGTCTTATAAATACAGGAGTATCATCGAACGTTTCACCCATTCATGTGTTATCTATGAAATCGATGGGTGCAGCTTTCGATTATGCACGTCTCTAATAAATTTAGTATAAAATAACATTCGTATAGCGTTTTGTATAATACGGAAGAACATTATTGGTAAATGATGCAGAAATTAATTGAAATCAGATGCTTAATGTAGAAATTAATTAATTAATTAATTAATTAATTATATGCGCCGCGAAATTATTTAACTGTATATTTACTGTATATTTAGTCATAAGATTTACCAAAAGAATTTCAATGATGCCCTAAACTACTACCATATGATTGCACATACATAAGGAGTAATATGATACTAAAATTTTGGTTTTGCTAAAAAATTGAACGTCAAAAATATTTCAGTTCTCATACCCGTGCATACCCGTGAAGAGAGCCCAAAAAATTTCGTAAAAAATACTTTTGAAGAGTTCAAATATTGAGTTTAAATTTTATAAACATAAACATATTTATGATTTTTAATATAAACAAATATTTGTTATGATACGTTATGATACTCCTCCGGTCAATTAAATCAAAAGAATATGGTTATGACTAATGATTCATAAGTTGAATCATTGACAAACATAAGATACCGCATGAAACAATTGATAATAATGATTTTAATTCAATTGCTTTTACAAAGGATTTTTGCACCGATGAAGCGCTGCACCCGTTGTGGTCAGGGGATTGGCCCCACAGAACTAGTCATGCGTGTCCGCGACAATATTTACCATATCCAATGTTTCACATGTGCGTGGTGCAACTCACCACTGTCCCAAGGAGATTACTTTGGCCTAAGGGAACGGTTAGTCTATTGTCGTGTCCATTTCGAGCTCCTCACGAGTGGCATCGGCAATTTCCAACTCAATTCCGAGAACGCCATTCACCCACTCTCATCGACGGACCACCATCGGCCGGGTGATGCGGTCATACCTGCGTATGGGTCTATTTATTCGCCGAACACCGTTCAGCCGCAGGGTCCTGCGTGTGGATTAGGATCTAATGGTAATGTCACCATCACGGGAGGTGTTCGAAAGGGACGTCCGCGAAAGCGTAAAGGCAATGGTGGTATTACAGAAGGTAACTCTCCGGGAGGTTCAATTGTTAGTAGAAGAGTACAGAGCCCATCTTTAGGTATGTCATTCATCATTTAGCGATTTTACATGATTTTTGTAAATATTGTTATTAAATTATAAATTATATTAAATTATAGGGAATATAAATGATGGTGCCGTATCATTGAGCACATCATCATCACTAGAGTCGGGATGTCTCAGTGACGGTCAATCATCACTGAGCGGTTCTTTGGGACTCCCCACGGGACATCCCTCCGGACAAAGGACAAAGCGAATGCGCACGTCTTTTAAGCATCATCAATTGAGGACAATGAAATCGTATTTCTCCATCAATCAAAACCCCGATGCCAAAGATCTTAAACAACTCGCGCAAAAGACGGGTCTTTCCAAAAGGGTTCTTCAGGTAACATACAATACTATTGTTGGCGTTCGTCTCTCTTTTTGTTGTGTTATGAATTAAATTGAAAGTAAAAGGACCACTTTTGAATATATCATTGTTGTATGTGAAAGAATCAGCGCCCCGCATATTCATATTCAATTACCATTGTCTATTTCTATTGATGTCTCAATTGATGTTTACAGTATTGTGAATCTACTGAATGCTTTACGTTAGTCTATAGGATATGAATGGATTTGCTCATTACAAATAAATCCCTTTCGGTTCAGAATTGTCATGCGATACCCTAACGCATCAAATGATAAACTTTCGTATTCACAATTAATTGTCTTTAACCAAAGGTGTGGTTCCAAAATGCCCGTGCAAAATGGAGGCGAAACAGTTTCAAATTGGGAAGTGATTCGACAGATCCTAATGCTTCCGGTGATCTCACGTCCAATGGTCAGACATCATTATTGGCTCACCCCTCAACCCCATCGACAGGCATCGGGAGTCCGACCGGCAGTTCGAGACCATTCTCATCACCATCGCCATCACCACTCTCAGTTCCTCCGCATGACCAGCATCAGGCGAGCATTGAATATAACCATAGTCATAATCATAATCACAGTCACACATCAGACTCTATCATTCCCCTCTCGACATTTCAAGAATTGTACTGAAAGAATCTCAATTATTTAAAACTAATATTTAATGCTATTTTAATTGAGATTAATTAATATATAGTTTTAGTGTCGCGGCGATTCGCTTATTTCGAGGAAAGGAAATGTAATGTTAACAATAAATATATAAATATATTTCTAAAAAATATATTAAAATACCCGTGAAATGCGTAATCAGATACTTAATGTTATTGCATAATGTTCAGTGACAAAAACTTAAGATAAATACATTTAACATGAGATAATGATCTTAATGTGTGAGTCTCAATAGTACTGAATCTAAATTAATTACTCAATAATAAAACTCAACAGAAATAAGTTTGAATATCTTTTGCAAAATATAACCATAACCTTATTATTTAAGAATGATAAATTCTCAATGCTAATACAATGCTAATACGATGATAATACACTGTGACATTTCCTTAAATTCTATTGAAGCTTAACATTTGACTATAATAATGATATATGTAAATAAATTCATATAAATATATAAATAGTCGTGTATGACCATTACCAGAAAAGTTTGCGTAAAGTATTTTTAGTTTTTTAGTGTTTCAAATTTTATTTCTCACATCCTTCACACGTGTGATTTTATAAATAAAAAATAATATAATAGAAAATAAATACATTTTTTCAATCATTTTAAATTAATCATATTAAATTGTTATTTATTAATACGCATTTTGTACCCGAAACAATACCCTATCATTGCGTATATCATTTTTCTATGGAATTCCTTAATTCACTTACTTTAAGAGCTCAATTTTAAGAGCGTAAATATTAAAATGAGAATAAATGAACTCTAATATATGATATGAGTCCGTATCTATTGTTTTTCTATGGGTACATGAAGTGGTGAATTAGAATCTGCAATAACCTCAATACAATCAGAAAGCGGATGACCTTTGAAAATGGGTTTTAAAATGCGTTAAAACAAAAAAAAGTTAATCGTTTGTATGCGAATGTACAGAGCGGTTCGTTTAAGTATATAATTGATAAAAATAAAAATCATAGTTCAGGATACACACTGATTGTTCATTGAGCAAACATATATAATGATCGCACCGTATAAATAATATGAATATGTACAACAATTGTCATTCCTCTAAAAATAGCATTTAAGACTCAGAACATACCTTTGCGATTGTCATGAGATATTCTCGAAAAAATGGTTCCACAAAAACTGTTGTGCCACAACTATAAACTTATCGGGCACCATATTAATACACTTGAAAAGTTATTACCGTGAGATTGTGTCACATCAAAGGAATAGCGCCGCATACAGATGCACGTACATTCATAGGTACATACATATATAAAAACTAAAAAAACGCGTTTTTATTTATTATTTCATAGAAATTTTCATTTTCCGATTTAAAAAAGAATTTCTTTTTACGGTTATACTTAAGAAGTCACTGTACACAGTCACTGTACACAATCACATTGTACTTTCTTTTGTAATATAATTTCGATTCACATAATTGAGTATCACATTTTTCACATACACATGTGTATAGAGCAATATTTGTTGCAGAAAATCATAAATGAGTATGTTATTTGCAATGGAAACTTCAAAACCCCAATTACTTTATTAGGTTTATACTGTCTTATGTCTCAATCGTGATAAATGAGTGTTGAATTTGCATTGTTTATGTTCGATTCAAATAAATATTAATTGTTTATTCAAACGGCACTTTTGTACGCATCACCATAAGATTCGGCATTATTTATGACTCATGAATCATTAGGTCATCTCAGATGACCGCACATACCGCAGTGTAAATATATCGATGATGTTTCGATAAACATTGTTTTATGCGGAATTTTTGAAACTATATTTACATTTCGATGCTAATAAATTGAAAAAAACATTAAAATTCTAAAAAATTATACAAATAAAAAGTATAAACATCATAATTAAATATAATTAACGATAATTTAGTAACATTAATATTAGATTTAAGAACCATAACCATAACCATAGCCACACTCTGAGAAATTCTCATGCAATTATCGTGTATTTACACATGAACTATACACGTATACACATATGACATTATTTGAAAGTGAATCGCATTCTGTAAACACAAATACTTGTGTCTACACTTTAATGTCCTATTATTACCTTAAAGCAAAATGTCATCGTATGTATTGACATGCGACAGTCTCATTGTATTATCATTTGAGGGATCCTCTTTCTCATGTGTCTCCAAAAGGGCGCTCTTAAAGTTCCACTCAATTTCTTGTTCGTCTGTGCCTCTGCAAACCCCTAAAGGCAAAAGTATAAGTCTCTTTTCGTGGATTCTCAAATCAATTGATGTAACTGCTGAACCATCATATGCATCTTTTACGAGACTCGTCGATGTACGTATTGCTATTTGTGGCAGAAGTGAGATCCCACGTCGTGAATCAGAGACAGAAGCATCAATCCCTTTATAGATATTCCCCTGTATCATTCAGATATAACAACCATAGTTTATGGGACCCTTTAGAATTTCGGCCGAATTTACCATTCACTTATACCGCCCGCGAATGTCCCAAAAAGAAACATTTGCGGTCCTCACTTTTAAGCCTCAAAAGTCGTATGAATGCTCCTCAAACAGTTGTGACAACAAAACATTGCCCTTGTCTTTGGCCCCATACCTTTTAGCATTGTTGTACTCGATCGATAGCATTGTTGTACCCATTGTTGTACCGATCGGCAGCATTGTAATTCAGTAAATGTAAATGCATTTGAGAGTGAAGTATGTTTTCAGCTTTATATTCAATGGTAAAAGTTCAAAAGAGTCTGTTTTAAGGTTAAAGGTTAGAAAATGTCAAAAACCATTGGGCAAATGTGATACGATTCAAATGATCTGTGACAATAAATATCGTCGAAAATTTTAGTTGCATCGTAGATTATATGAGTACAAATTTAATTACAAAAGTTAAATTATTATCTTACAATTTAATTGAATATGACTAAACCATTTCAATTGTTGCAATTGTCACACATGTAAAACTAATCACTTTCCTTATGGTTTAAACAATGAACCTCTATAATGTATAATATGAATATCTTTAGAGCTAAACAAATCGCGATATTTTATAATTTTTTCTTTTTCTGTATTAACAAAATGATTAATCATTTCCCTGACACTTTTGCCATACATCGAAACATTAATTAACGGAACATTCGTTTATATTATTAATTTATTATTAATTTTTCCTGAATATGCAATAAACGAACGGCAAAATATTAATTAATATTTTTCTTTATTTAATGCACCGTAACACTCAATAACAGTTATCACCTGCATTTTGATGCGTCTCATCACAAAAACGTGAATGATAAAACGCATCTGCGAGAAACGCACATATGCACGTGACGCGTGTTGAATTTATGCTATCGAAATGCATACTGAGAACGTGCGGAGTATGCACAGAGTTAAATAAAAAAGATGCAATTGAAAAATTTGGTTCATATACATTAGAATACGATTTTTTCAACTGAAAGATAAAAGTGAGATTATTATTCTCTACTGTAACGTGTGCATTGTAATAGACGCACGCGCGCCAGAGAAATGCACGTGCAGGTGAAGCATTTTCATTGAATGGAAATGCATTTATATTTTGTGCCGCTGTGCCCCGTGGGCTCTCACAAAACAGACTCTTTCCAAAGAGTCTTTCTGATGACAGTTAACAGAATCGGCCTTAAAATTGGCAGACTCTTGTAACGGTCTTAGATTATGCCCAAAGGTATATATTTTTAATATATATGTATATATATGTGTATATACATGTATAAATTTATTGCATTTAATGCTGATATTGTAAGAGCAAAATAATCATATAAATGCCGGAGAACTTAAAAATTAAAAAATGAAACAAAATTACATGTAACAAAAATTGTATCATATCGTAGTTTCTAATTATACAATATTAATATCATGTTATTTTAGTTTTGATTCGCTAAATTCTTTACACATTATAATTAATTTGAGGAAAAATATATATTTTCCGCATGCATTTATAGCACTAATTTATATTCACGGCTGTGTATTCACCTCTATTGTTGAAAAATATTTGAACTCATCACTACAATACATGTAAATGTGTATTTTTTGTCAATTCTTAAGACAATGCAATTCATTTTATGATAAATGATATTATATTTTTAAATGCGAAAGAACAATTGAAAATACTGATATTTAAAGGCGATTACATTTGTCGATTGCATTCCATCGATAGTGTCAAAACTTAAGAATGGTCAAATGCCAGCATCGTGATTACATTGTTGTTATGTTCGACCATTTCCATTGAAACATTTCCATCATTCATACCTTTCTTATGAAACCACTAATTTACCTGTCATCATACGTTTGCATTGGGCTTATGTTAATGCTAAAAGAGGGTTTACCTTAACTGTCGGAATCATTTTGCGTCACTCAAATGATAAATACACTTATTCATGAATATATTTACATCGGATACTATTGGCGTTTAGACTCGCATCAAACATTAATGCATTTGTTTAAACATTTTACTCAATAATAATAATAAAATACACACTTTGTTTTGAATGGTGTTATTTAAGCATTTATTCATGAGGCCAATTGAATGGTACCATTGAATGGTACAATTGAGTGGTGCCAAAATCGTCAGAGCCTTTGACTCGCATGGATGTGTAAGTGACGGTGAAGCAAAGAGAGAGGATAAAAAGTGAAGTATAAGTGTATAATAAAAGAAAAGTTTTGAAAACTCTGTTTGAAATGTTTAAGTTATTGACAGTGTGTGTTACACCTACACTCAGATGCGTTTTGGCAGCAGATACCTCTTTCTATGAGTATGGTGTTTAGGTAAAGGGGGCTGTTGAGTGTTGAGGGGTACACACTGATCATCACCAAACAGGTATACACAGGGGCCAAGTGATAGACGAGGAGTGGTGAAATGAAAAACAGTGTAAATTCATTTTACTGCTTCAGTTTTGGGCGAAATGGGCAATCAATTGGGCACTGAATTTTATAGCATCTCTCAAAATTTATTTTTTGTATCGTATTTTTATTTATATTACGTAATCACCGAATGTCAAAAAACACTGTTATAAAACACTTTTACACTTTAATGTATATTATGTAATAAAATTTAAATAAAATTTATTTGTCTTTAACTAAAAAGTAATTTATATTTACTTTTTCCTCAAACAAATAAAAAGTGAACTAAAATTATATAAACTCAATTCAATTCCCAAACTCGTGTTTAGGTATTCCGATATACCAATGAACTGAAATGTCCTGAATGGTCCTGTACATTGACACTCATTGGTTTGTGCCAAAAATTTTAATCCTAAACTCTGTTTGTGTTTATCGTTTAAAGCAATTTTTATGCACTCTTTTTTAAAGAGGGAAATCAAATAAAAACACATTTATCCTCTTTATTTTCCATTTATACGCACCAAATTATGTACGAAAAGCGTGTCAAAATATGTGAAAAATTTCGATAATACTCATTTGAATATCACATTTAAATTTGTATCAATACGCGTATAATTTATATTAAACTCATTACATGAACCCATTAATCGATTCGAATCTATTGATTTACATAAAAAGTTCATTTCACAAACACGGAACATGAATTGAATTAATAATCACATTTAATTTAATCATTATGTTTCAAGTTTTTTCACATTTAAACATTTATAATTAAATAATACGAATCTCGGGTCATTATGGTCAAAAATAGGGACAAATCCATGTCAAAATCTGGGCATAAATTCATTAGCATCGTGATCATTTTTTCAATTTAAATATTTATTTTTTGCAATTATATTTTTTCTGATTTTGTAGCACTAAATAATCTATTATTCAAACTTGGTCTAATCTAGGTTTTTCTAGACACCGAAGGGGATAGTTCTGAAATTTACCGTGAAATCGCGCGTATATCGGACACTTTTCACTGAACTGAACCCTATGCGATAGTGACTGATGCAAGTATTACTAGAATAAAATCAGCATGTCAAAAACATGTTTTTTTACTTAAGTTTTCCATTAGCATAGGGTTTTTGATTTTAAGAGGTGTCCGGTATACGCGCGATTTAACGGTAAATTTTTCTGTGAGGAATAAATTTGTCTTTATGTACGATAATATTGGAATTTATGATGAAAATCAAATTTTGTCTCATTTTTTCGTATTTATCAAGAGGATGAGAATTTTGATAAAATCTCCCGTCTGTAAAAACCGATGAGAGGAATCACCCCATTGTTGCAATTGTTGCAATCTTTAGAAAACAAAAAACGCGATGATAATATATGGTTATTAAATTGCATATTTCAGTTGTGTAATTTTAAAAATAAACATTCATCGGTAGATCGGGACACACATTCTCCAGAGTTTGTAGTGATATGGACATATAAGACAAGACAATTCAAATTTAGAAAATACAATCTGATGAGTCACCAGTGGTGACCATAGACCTGTATTAAATGAACACTTAACTTTATATGTATTATGCATATGTAAATAAATTTGTACCAATTTTATGCATTAACGAAACAAAAAAATTGTAACAATTAATTGAAATATCGTATATTTGACAATACATGCCCCTGAATTATGTAAAATTATTTTATTAGAAAATTGCAGTCATTAAATAATTAAATTTATAAATTTATATAAAGCATTATATAAAAGTGATGAGAGATTTCAGTGAAAGATGCAATTGAATAATGTAAATGGCATTATTAAAGCTGAAAGTGAAACAAAAGGAAGAACTTTTGGCAATAGTCTATTGCTATTGCATTACTCAGGAACAGGAAAAACCGGAAGAGGATAATTAGTGTTGTTATTGCTATTATCAGTTAAAATCGGTTTTATAATTTATCATTATATGAACTTTTAAAGAGCTGAAAACACTAATAGGAAATAGTCATATGAGAGTATACATAAACGCACATTCCAAAAAGGGGATGAGAGTGACAATTGCTTCGTTTTAACACCGAAATTTACAATAATACTCATATGCGCAAAAACATATATCAGTAAAAGTTACAGACCATAGTTAAAAGTTAACTCAAGATTTGCATCAACGCCCTCAGCCCTCATATTTTTTGCACACAGAGCTATACTCTGATACATTTCCTTCGTCAATATCTTGACACTGTCACATATAATGTATAGGGATGTGATATATAAGGATGGTAAACGTGTGCATCATCATCATGATCATCATCCCAATTTCCAATCCCACAGCATACATCCCGCACATCGACGCACTCTAAATGTAGCCTCTGACATACCATTATCCATCAAATATTTTGACACGGGGTAAGGGGGTTATGCAACACCGAGAGAATCATGCCCCGAGAGTCCTCTTCTAAGAGTCAACAGAATCTGTATTAACCCAAACATGGGTTAAAATCTTAAAACTCGAGTATTCAAATTACAATATACAGACCCCTCATATAGGGGATTCACATGAGCCAAATACGCAAGAAGATGATGGTCTTTTGAGGTTTGTGAGTGTTAAATGTAAATTGTTCTGTCAATTGATGCATTTAAAACTATTGCTATACTCTGAATCACGATCAAAGCGAAGGGAATGATAATGACACGCATCAAATGCAACAGAAAAAACTTTGGAAACATTTCAATTGTGCGTATAATAAAATGCTCATTTCCATTTCTTTCGGCACTTAATGCTAAAACTTTTTTCATTGATACTTACACTGACGGTTCTCTCCGAAACGCCAATGGTAAAATGACATTAAACATTCGAAAACCTTTTTTGTCGTTTTCACCATTTCTAGTACTTTAAGGATGGTCGTGTTACCATAGGACTCATCTTGAATGAGCATCATACGCTTGAATTGAGATTTCGAAGACCCTATTAATAATTGTCAGTGATGTGATGCTAAAAGGGATTGAAAAGGGATCGCCGTTAAACAACCGAATGATTTATTTCTTTGCTTTTGCCACAGTTAAAGATATCGGCACAAATCGAATACTTTCGAACTGAGAGAAGATTCTAAAGTTAAAAGTAAAAAATACACAAAATGAATAAAATACGATATAAACGAAGAGATAGTGACAGACGAATAAGAACAGTGAACCTCAACAGTGAACCTCAACAGTGTGCGATAAATTTCAAAGAGCTTTTAGTAACTGATAAATGCACATTTATGTATAATATTAGCGTAAAAAATTACGACTGAAGTTACGAAAGGAAATGTTACGAAATCAAAACGATAAAAAATATATCAAAAAATATATCAAAATGTGCAAAATATGCTTAAAAAGCACATTACACTTTCCAAAAGCAGTTTTACATTACTCTGCTTATACTGATACTGCATAACTAAAAGCATATGCTTATGATTTGTGAATGATTCGTGTATATGCAAATCAAATACATCAGAGTTTAAATAATTTCAACTTTTTTATTCAATTAAAATGTTTAATTTGTAATTACAGAATAACATTAAAAATTTTAATATTTACAATTCAAAAACATACGTAAGTTTAGCGAATAATTACTTTATTATTGGCAATTCATTTATCATTTAACAAAAGTCAATAGCAATTCAATAACAATTCATTAATCGATATATATTTATGCCGGTTCAATACGTATTTCATAAACGTACATATAAATGTATATGCATTTCTGCAGAAATCTCAAATTTTTAAAGTCTTAAATATATTTATATATAAAATAAAAACAGATTTATGCATTTATATGCATTGCACATGATTTAATATAATTTATATTAAATAAAAATAAAATTAATCATTTTGTTTAAATATGAAAATCAATTTCATAATAATAATAATAATAATAATAAACATTAACTTTTTGTGTTATTTCCTACTTTTGGTAGTATTTCTCATACAAATCTTAATGTCAAAGTTATACCATTTCTGCTGCCATTGGACCATAGTGACCCCTCAAATCGGTATCCCAATCGCATCACCGGTCACTCGAACTGCTGCCATTGAGGCTTAAATGGATTGGAACTGTGGTTCGGAGTCACCACCGAATCGAGTTCAGAGGAAGACACATTTAAGGGAAGCTTTTGCTGTTCAATGACGGGCCCCGCACCGGGACTGGGACATTGCAATGCATGAGAATTATTTGAAATCCGAGACGACCATTTCATGATATCACTCAACGAATCTATACCTAACCCTGTTGTGTGTGTCGGTTGTGGCAATGGTCTTTGGCTGTGGTTTGTGTTTGTCAATGATAAGGATGGCATTGGTAAGGCACTCGTTAATTGATTTTGCGTATTCGTCCATTGAGCACATTGAGAGTGGAATGACTGACCACTGCTTATGTATGGACCATTTGCATGACTAAAACTATTATTTAATGTATTATTTGACATATTAAAATTGGATGATACAAATGGATTATTATTATTATTTGGTAATGCATTATTAGAGATTATCCAATTATTAGCGCCATTCGATTGGTTAATGAGTAACGGTCTTTTGAGTGAATCCGATGGTGATGATCGTTTTTTCTCAAATAACGGATCAAATATCACATCACCATTCATTGAGTTATCTTCAGGTGATGATTCGAGTTCAATAAGAGGCGCATCTTTATCAATATTGTTAATTTCACTACACTTTTGTTCGCGTAACGCTGGTTTTGGCATTAATGGAGGTTTAGCTTTAGTACCACGGGTCAAATGGACTCGCGGCGGTGGAATCGGCATTAGTAATTGAGTTGACGCACCATTAGTATCGTTAAGTGTTGAGATAGGGACACAATTTGATCCTAAATTTACATCATTATCTGATGATATTAAATCATTATCAAAGAGATCATCGATGAGTGGTCTTTTGTTGAGAATATCTTTGAGCTCTTCCATAAGATCAATCTCAATACGATTGAATGACATTGGGTCATGATCTTGAGATTTATTGGAAAATTCAGAGTCAACATCTGATAGTTCAGGTGATGCTTCAGGCGCTAACCGATTGGTAAAGGAATGTGACAGTGAAGAGGTCGATGATGAGACATTCAGAGTCAATCCGTTTAACGTTAGACTATTCTTTTGATCCGATTTTTGATCATTCATTAGATTAGAATTATTACCATTGTCTTGAGATCTCCGATCGCGAACATATGTCACAGTTTTGTCCGTTTTGCCGATTACCGTTCCGCTGACACTCTTCTTAATACTGTTTCGCAACTTATTGCTCATCACGGGACTCGAAGGCTCAGACGAAGCCCCATCCCCAGAGGGGTATTTATTATCGTGAGTATTGTAATTACCGGTATTATGCTGATTGTTCTGAATTTTCGACCGCAGATCTTTATACGCGCGTTTCCCCTGTTTCTTCACCTGTTTATATGCAGATTTCACTGCCGGATTAACGCTCTTGAGTATGGCACCGCCCTCTTTCCTCATGGCGGTGGCCCAATCCTTGTACTGTGACTTGAACTTGGACTGTGTACCCCTATCTTCGTACAGATTCACTTCGTATTCGAATTCGTCACTAAACCCTTCACCGTCATTCAGAATTTCCAATCGTTCCTCAATAAACTGCCGGAATATCTGTAACTGTAACATTTTCTCCAGAAATGGCTGAATTGACGATTGACGCGTCCCGACAAAAGCATCAAAATTAAATGTGATTTTTTTCCCGTGCGTAAAGTGAAGCGCTTCGCGATAACCCCCGATTAGCATCACCAAAGCGCGGAGAAATGACCGCGCAACACCATCGCCGAGCATTGTTTGAGGGTTCCGGAGACTTTTCTTAAGTGATTGAACCTAATAATTTAGTTATTTATTTATTATCTTTTTAAATATAAAATTTAAATGACTTACGACATCAGTCGGTAATAGACTAACATCGTCAAAAGGCGATTCAATTTTATTCTCATCAGCGTCAAGTATAACGATATCCCCCAAATCTGAGGGTTTCACTCTCTGCAAAAAACATTAATTTTTTAGTAAAATGAATTAAGAAACTTAAAATTATCATTACACTCATTGTCGATGTCGGAACTCCAATCAAAAAGGGCATCGGCGCTGATAAATAATCCAATAAATGTTTAGGCAAAACGGGGATAAATATATGCTGCCAATGCATGGGGTATATCAACGCATTCGCCGCCTGAACGCACGCGGACAGTCGTGACAATTTACGGGACGTCATTAGTATGCGACGCTCATTGAGCATATTGGCAAATATCGTAATCATATTATTCACATCAATCGCATTGAAATATTCAGTTAAACATCTCTGAATTAAAAATAATAATTTTAAATCTTTAGTAAAATGAAATATTTTATGAAATATATATTATGAAAAAGTTTTTTATTTCAATTGTATTAAAAGAATGAAACGATTGCATTAAATGATCTAAAAATAGAATGTAAAACAATCATATTTCAAAAATTAGTATTCTCTTACATCCTCAGGAATGTTCGGAATTTTTGTATGATCGGGACACGGTGCGGAGAATTCATAGATTTGCGAATCACCGAAGTATGTTACGCTGAACTCGAGTCCCGGTGTTGGCACTTCACTGGTATAGAGTGAGTCGAGAAACCGATACAAATATGAGGCCTTAGATAATGTAATAAAATTGTGTTAATTATTGATTAAGTTATTGTTATTTCATTTTAATTTTATTTAATTGAAAATAATTGAAAATAAATCCTATAATTAAATGCCTTTTAATTAAGAATTTTGTATTTCTGTTTTTTCGCAATTAATTAATTAAAGGAAAATGTCATGTAAATTAAAAATTCAAACACATTTTTTCATAAAAAAGAATGAAGTGCAGTGATGCATAACATAATAAATTATTTATATTAACAGATTTTATGACATTTAATTCAATAAAAATAATGCATTTTAAAGGTTTCATATTTCAATTTTAATGAACTAAAAACGAAAAGTTCGAGATAATGAAACAGAATTTACATGTGAAAAACAATAAAATAGCATTGAATCGATGAATTATTATTAACCTAAAATTATTGCCCTAAAAAAGTGAATGTCAATACAGACATAAATTATATTTTAATGGAGAAATGTTATGAGTGTTTTAGAATGCTTCAAAATGCAGAATCACGTATCACATTACATGTGAATTTTTTATTGTTTTACGAGGAAAAAAGTGGCATAAAATGTGCGATTTTCAAAAAATTTTTATATGAATATTTTACTTTTTATAAAATTAAAAACTAAAATTAGAAAAAAAAAGTAAATGATTCGAAGTCATATGTCAACTCACAGAGAGGGGTGTATAATCACTGAGATTATTGAGACACGCGATAAGATAATAATAATAATATTAAATACTCAAATACATAATCGTGTAAATGAATCACAGAAAATAATCATTACCTAAAGATTATGTCATACGATTGGGACAGTAAATAAATTAATGTTAAAAATGAGCGTCAAAATAATAGTCACTCGAGTGTCACGATCGTCACATGATACATGTAAATGTTATTCGCACCGTTATTTTGGTGCGTCTTTAATTGACTTACTTTTTTGGTCAATAATTCTGCGCATTGATTAAGTATCTTAAAGAATGTGATATGCCACGGGAGTAATGACAGCATCACTATGCACGTGTCGGTGTTTGGCGCGTGACGGCAGAACCCAAATGTCCATTTCGAGTCAATATTTGTTAATACAAATGAAAAATGAGTCACCGTATCACTTGAGTTTAATGGGAAAATGAGAAAATTATTAAATTATTGAATATGATTTATGATTATGTTTATGAATTAAACACTTAATGATTAAAGTGAAACGGATTTTGAATTAACAGGAAATTAATTGTTATGTAAATAAATATATATAAATATATTTTCATTAATACTAATGTTATATCAGAGCAATAAACATATGTCTGTATATGAAAATATTTAAAAATATAATATGGAAATATGAATAAAACACATAAAACAATATTATTTAGTATCATACGATTATATATAATTTCCGTACGATCATCATTCACTGAATATAATTCTAATGATAAATAAAATGAATATTTACATTTTGTATTGACACGGATATGCAAATTGCGGGACGCATTTAAGAGTCTCTCGAATGTCATATGATTCGGGATATTTTTGTAAAATGAATGGTGATTCCGCAGCATTTAATGGTATTCCAATTTCAAAGAAACATTCGTAGATATGATCCGCATTTGACCTGAAGTGACATACAATTCATTAATAATTACATAATCAAATTAAATCCCATTTAATTAATGATAATCACACACCTGATTCGTGATCCCATTTTACCACTGTTTTGTCACTGATTATAAAACGTACATAAATAATGTTTTAGAGTTTTAGTTTTTGGGGTTTGGCATTTCAATTAATTTATGAGATTACATTAGAGGGGTATAAAAACATTAAAACGTAATTTACTAAAGTTATTAATAACTTCGACCGCTGTCATCGCCTATTATTTGCGTATCTCTATACGGTTCATCACCGTTGAGCGTCATGATTCTGTCCGTTTCAATATGAAAATATTTTAATTCAAATACTTTCTGTTGACATTTGATTACGAATCACAGTGACTGAATATCTATAAAACACTTAACGTAAGTGTACTGCCGTAACACGTGTACTAAAGGTGATGATTATGATTAATCAGATGCGAATGTTTTTGAAAATGATTTTTTCGTAATTATTTAATGAATTTATAAAATAAATCATTTATTAATACAAAAGTTAATTACAATTAAATTTATACATTAATTATTTGAGTGAAATTTTTTGTTTTTACGGCACAAATCAAAATTTGTAATTTATTTTTCTGTTTGAATTGTGTTTCGATGTAAAAGATAATTTATAAAAATGATAAACAAAATATTATTTTTGGCATTACTTTTGGCATTTACGATCTCAAATGGTGAATTTCACGACGAATTCGATGGTCACGAACATAACCATCCCAATGAAGCACCGTCATTTAAGTACAGTAAAGAGGCGAATCAACCGAATTACGGTCATGACCATAGTCAGGGCCATAGTCATGGTCAGGGTCAAAGCCATGGTCATAGTCATGGTCACAGCCACGGTCATGTCCATGATCATAGCCATGGTCATGAATCAATGCATTCCCATGACGATGGACATGACCGATCGACTGATGAAAAACCCATAAATGTGAAACGAGACGCTTCAACAGTTTGGATATCGGCTTTAGGATCGACACTATTGATTTCATTAGCGCCATATTTTGTATTATTCTTTATACCATTGGACAATTCACCCGAATATCGTCCATTTTTGAAAGTATTACTCTCATTTGCTTCGGGAGGACTTTTGGGGGACGCGTTTCTCCATTTGATTCCGCACGCGCTGATGGCGCAGGAAAACGTGCATAACGGCCATAGTCACGATCATTCTCATCATTCACATGCACACGCACATTCACATGGTGGTGGCGGTGATAATGAAGAGACTCATGTTCATGACTTATCAGTGGGTCTTTGGGTTTTGGCGGGAATCATCGTCTTTCTAATGGTAGAAAAATTTGTTCGTATCGTTAACGGCGGTCACAATCATAGTCACAGTTCCAATAATCAACACGGACATTCTCATGAGCGGCGTGAGAGTAGAGACTCTTCAGAGGTTCACAACGAGAGGAGTGAAACGTTCAGCGATGATGACGATAGAAGTGATAAGCGACACGATGCAAATGGTGATGATAATGATGATAATTCTGATGATATTGAAGTGATTAACGGACACGAGACGAATGAAAATGGTAATAAATCACATGAAAAATTAGTGAAGGAACCGATTGTTGCAGAATCCGATCATAAATTCCAATCGGGGAATGGGAATGGGAATGGTAAGAGATTTATTACGTGAATTTAGTGTAAATGAAATTATACAACCACAGGTGTCGGGGAAATTCGTGTCGCGGGATATCTCAATTTAGCAGCTGATTTCACGCATAATCTGACCGATGGTCTCGCAATTGGTGCGTCATTTCTCGCGGGTCGAAGCATCGGTATTGTTACGACAATAACCGTATTGATTCATGAAATTCCTCACGAAATTGGGGATTTCGCAATTCTTATACAATCGGGATGTTCACGAAGAAAGGCAATTCAATTGCAACTGATCACAGCTCTCGGGGCATTCACAGGGACTTTTATCAGTTTATTTGCTGAGGGATTAGGTGATGCCGCTTCGTATTGGATATTACCATTCACCGCCGGGGGATTTATTTACATCGCAACTGTTTCGGTGATTCCCGAATTACTCGAAGAGACCACTTTAGGTCAATCGGTCAAAGAAATTGTCGCTCTTTTGTCCGGTGTTATTATGATGGTTCTTATTGCTCAGTATGAATAACACTATATTATTATTATTATTTATATATGTTAATTAAATGTTAAATTATTTTGCAAATGAATTCTTATAAAAGCATTTATCGCTGCTGATTTTTAAATATGTA
The DNA here is from genome assembly GCA_000988845.1 of Hypochthonius rufulus. Classification (NCBI taxonomy): domain Eukaryota; kingdom Metazoa; phylum Arthropoda; class Arachnida; order Sarcoptiformes; family Hypochthoniidae; genus Hypochthonius; species Hypochthonius rufulus. Next base: position 69,535 of record LBFL01003786.1, read on the forward strand.
TGTTTTGGTTATGTTAAAATCGGTGACCGTAAATCGTTGTTTTAAATTAATCGGTAAAATTTCTATTATATGATCGACAATTTAATTATATTAACTGAATTATTTGATTATGAAATTCGATTTCATAAACTCGAATCATGAAACAGTACATTAAAAACAAATTCTATTAAATTATTAAATTAAATTTTATTAAATAATACAATTGTGATAAAAGTATAAATTGCAATGAATTGATTCAGCGAATTTAATTATATTTAAATAAAATCACATTTATTTAATTAAAGTTAAAAGTAATAATTACAATTATCGTTACCGTATTATATATGAGACTTTGTACATTGCGCTTCTCTTTTCCATTAGTGCTAAACACGTTAATGATACTCAAATAGTTAAGTGACAAAACAAACTTATAACAAGTCCTTGAACATTGTGTGGTGACGTCCTTCAAACTCATCAGTGCTGTAATATAAGTATTAGTATCAGCTCATGACCAAAGGTATAAAATCTCCCAAAAAGTGATCGTCTATCTCTTTTGCCATAACTCGGGTGTCGCCATACGGTTCATGCCACATCTTTGTAGTCGTGGATTACCCTTAGCATTAGTCAAACCAATTCTTAGCTGTGGAAAGTTTCGGTGCGTTTTACCATTAAACCTTTTGAATCAATTTGATTTGACTAAACATATTTCAACTGTTAAAATGGCAAAAGCTATTAATTTAAATGCGGGTCCTGCAAAATTACCTCAGGAGGTGAGTCAAATTTATTTTAATTATAATTACAAATTAATTATTAATCGATTCAATAGATTCTTAAGAAAGCTCAGGAGGAACTCCTCAATTATGGAGGGACCGGGATTAGTATTACGGGTAATTAATTAATTATTAATCAGTTTTTAAATTAGTTATAAGAGTAAATTAATTGTAAAAGTATTTAAATGTGACCATTTCATTGCTTTGTTAATTCATAAAATAAGTTTATAGTTCTTAAGTTCAAAGTTCAATACTTGTTTTTCACTTTCAGTTAATCTTTAAATTTTCTTGATTATGATTACAGAGATGAGTCATCGATCTGCTGAATTTGAGGCCATTGTTAAAAGCGCTGAAAATGGTTTACGCGAAATTATGTAATTAATGATTAATTAACATTAAATGCAATTAATATTAATTAAATTTCATGTAATTATAGGGGAATTCCCAATAATTATCGTGTAATCTTTATGCACGGCGGTGCGACCGGTCAATTCGCAGCTGTTCCAATGAATCTATGCTCAAAGCTAAACTGCGATTCATGTACTGTTGATTATGTCGTAACCGGTTCATGGTCATCGAAAGCGGCTCAAGAGGCTGATAAGTATTGCAAAGTCAATCGTGTTTTGCCTAAAACTTCAGTTTACACCGGAATTGCGGATGTCAATGAATGGAAACTCTCACCAAACGCTTCATATGTTTATTATGCTGATAATGAAACAATTCATGGAATTGAGTATCCATTCGTACCCAAAACATTACCCGATGTTCCCGTAGTGTGCGATCAGAGTTCCAATTTCTTGAGTCGTCCTGTGGATGTAACTAAATTTGGAGTGATTATCGCGTCGACCCAAAAGAACGCGGGAATCGCCGGTCTCGCTGTGGTCATTGTCCGTGACGATCTCTTAGGGAAAGTCATGGACATTTGTCCATCGATTTTGGATTGGAAATTAGTTTCGGATAATAATTCATTGTATAACACTCCCCCGTGTTTTGCGTGAGTTTAGATATAATAAATTTTTATTTAATGATGAATAATTAATGTAATCTTTAAATTTAGCATATACATGTGTGATCTTTACATTAAATGGATCAAAGACAATGGCAGTCTCAAAGGAATGGCCGAACGGAATAACATTAAATCTAAACTTATCTATGATTTGATTGACCAATCAAATGGATTTTACTTTTCGCCGATTCAAAAGGAATACCGGAGCCGAATGAATATCCCGTTTCGTGTCGGGGGACCGAAAGGAGATGAGACACTCGAGAAGAATTTTCTGGCGGAAGCGAAGAAAATGGGATTCATCGGCATTAAGGGACATCGATCTGTTGGGGGTATGAGAGCATCACTATTCGATGCGCTCACCATTGAAGAAGCAACAGAATTGAAAAACTTTATGATTAAATTTCAGAAAGAAAATCAAAAGTAAAATATTAAAATAATTCACTGTTTTGTATTTTTTATTAAAATTGTGCCAAAAATTATTCCCTTCAAAATAATTTTTATGTATTTTTACACATCTATACGTGTGTCGGATTTCCTTAATATACATTAAATTACATACAATTGATCATATGTTTGCTGTAACGGTTTATTATTATAATTATCGTCATTTTTCAAATTTTATTGCAATGCTCAACTAACACGGAAGGGTACCGGAATATTATTATTATTATTATTATTATTATTATTATTATTATTATTATTATTATTATTAAAGGCTAAATAATTGAGAGTTTTAGAAAAATCTGCGACTCACATTTGTGTACTTTTCCTTGTAAGATCTTATGCTGTAAATTTTA
>LBFL01003804.1:0-14868 GCA_000988845.1 Hypochthonius rufulus
AATATTTTACTTAAATCATCATTAATATTAATATTTTTATGATATATTACTGATTAGGGTTTAAGGAATAGTATTATAATGAAATCTAAAAAAGTGCGTAACTGTCTTCGCCTCTCTTTTCCAGAAGTGTGTTTAATCCTTGAGACGGATTTTTATACACATTTTTTCAAGATTTTTGTATGTGAAATCTAATTGTTACAGTGTATAAAGGTGCGAAGCACCGGACTTATGGCTTGTTCAAATGAAAAACCCAGTTTTGCATTTTTTTCACATGTAATTATATATAAAATTCTTCTCTTCATGTAAAAAGTTTTGAAATCTGTTACAACATTTAAAATTTTGTTTTTGTAGACATACAGAAAAAAAATACATACAGACAGTACATAATTTTAATAGTCTAATTTGCGTTTCGCGTCTAATACGTTCTCATTATAAATAATTTAACGATTGATAAACAATTTTAATTATCATATTTATCTAAATACAGTCGACTCTGGATTTATGTCCCTCGAAGGGCCTAAGAAAAATAGGACATAAATGTAAAGAGGATATAAAATAAAACCCTATTCTAAAATCAATTATTTATTTAAAATATAATTTTTACACACGTAATTAATTACTACATAGAAGATTTGATAAATAATTTGTTATATTTGACTTTTTAAGTTTAATTGAATTAATGACTAATTTCTGCTGAATTTTGAAAGTTTTTATAAAAAGGACATAAAAGTGAGAGGACACAAATCCAAGCATCATTAACATTGCTTAATATACAAGTGAATTGTGTTCTCAAAGGGTGAGGACACAAAGCAAAAAAGAACATAAAAATAGTGTGACATAAATCCAGATTCGACTATACTCGATAAAGGATAAGAGTTTAAGAAATACTATGAAATATATAAGTTATATAATTTACATAATATGAAATAATAGAAAATTTATGCCGCGACAGGAAATACCTGTCGCGTGCCAAATTTTAAATTAACAATATGAAGATTAATATTTTTCAATGTTTCAATATAATTGCTGATTTATTCCTCGCGACGGGCCTTAGAATATGAATCATAAATGTATATCAGATATAAATAGAAACATATTATTAATGTTAATATGAGAAGTGATTTCAAAATATATAGACATAAATCGAGAAAAAACAAAAGCAGAGGACAAAAATAGAGACTCGTGTGTGTATATAATTAGAAGTATATTAAGTGATAAATTCTTTAATAAAAACATCATCTTTAATTTGATAGACTTTTTGTTTAATCCCAAATTTTTTCAACCGATTTTGTTAACATTTTATTAAATTTAAGGTAATCCCAATGCAATCAGCAGAATTTTGGACATTGATTATGAGCGTTATAAAGTAGTATATATGTGTGAATATGATCCTTATAAAAATGTATTCATAGGTAATTAATTAATTAATTAATTAATAATAAATAATTCATATAAATTAATACATAATTTTTAGATTCGGGACAAATATTTTCACGTTCAACAAACTTAGACACTCGAACAGTTGCATATTTGGAAGGATTACTGAGCGAACGTAAATTTCATTGGAGATGTGTCAATCATACAGATTGTCCAAAATTATAATCTGCACCCCGTGCAACAATTGATATTAATAGATTGAATATATTGTAATAAATAAAATTTTTCCAATTTAAATTGCATCTACTACAGTTCAGCAACTACACTACAGTTCAGCAACTACACTACAGCAACGCTCAAAATAATCACTAAATATTCTAATTTTTAAATTTGCAATTTTATTTTTGGGAATATACACGCATACAGATATTTCACTATTAATAAGTAAATGCCCGGTGCGAAGAAATGCGTTTTTGGTTTGTAAAAAATTTTTAAAAATGTTATATTAAAAATATAATTAACTCTACAAACACATTGATGCTTATGAAATATTTGGATATTTCAGATACACTCAAACCTCGCCTTTTTGACACGAATTTTCTGCAAAAATCTGACAAAAGTAACTAAATAAAAGAAGTGAGTATTGAAATATGCTATTATAATAATTTATGGCTTTAGAAATGCGTGAAAAATAGTGAATATGCAAAAGATACGGGGTGTATAAGAGGTGAGGTTTGTGTGTATCTATAGATGTGCATAAATAAATTGTATCATTAAATAATATCGTAAATGAACTAATAAAAAATTACATTCTATTAAAAGACCATTTAAAACCTTTACAAAAACAATAAATGACCCGGACAAACACTGCAGAATATGAATGATCAGATTTACAAAGATAAACCAAATTAATTGATAATCGATATTTGTAAATAAATTACAGAACACAAATTATTTTAAACACACTTTATTTTTCATTTAAAATACCCAATGATACACGACTGTCCCAACAGCGATCACCATTAATAAAGCGATAATTCTTTCGATGATGGATAATCCCCCATTTTGTTGAACTTCGGGATTTAAATTCTCCTGAATTTGATTTCCCTGATTTTGAGTTTCGGCATTCTGTTGATTCACTGCTGTACTTTGCAATTGATTTACATTTTCTTTCAGAATCTTTTTTTTGTCTGATCTTAGTTCTCCATCCCTTTCCTTTCATAATCATATGCCAATGTATGGGTAAACTTAATTGTGATTCGAATGATTATGTGCTTTTGAACTTTCAAATAATTTTAGCGTAATATAAATTTTTTAATTGTTATTTATGCTGCTATTAATATTATTGCAACAATAGTTTCTGATATTAAAATATTGGAGCGTCTCTGTGTTTGTGGGTCCGTAACAATTGACATTTGAATTTTAAATTTTATAGCAATGTGCGCAACAATGCCTTTAATTTCAAATTTCAATTGTAGCAACACGGCATGGGCATGGGCATGGGCATGGGCATGGGCATGGGCATGGGCATGGGCATGGGCATGGGCATGGGCATGAGCATTAATGATTTTAAGATTTTTCTATAATAATGGGATAAACTATAGAAACGCTTACTTCGATGATAATCCGTTGATTTTCCACGAATTTCTTCAGATACTTACTTTATTGATGATTCCAAAGGTAATTCGGTCGTTGTTGATGATGATAGTTGAGATAATTTTTGATAATCGATGAAATGTTTATGATAATTTAAAAATTAATCTTTACAATTCGAATGTTTACAAACTGATGGTACAGCGTAATTGTTGAGTATGCGCGCGAAGAAATTTAAATATTAGAAAATTTTTAATAATGTATTTGTAATAGAATTGTTGTGCGAAATGAGCATAAAAGTGCATAACACTATTGTAATAAAATTGTTTAAGATTAATGTATTATAAAAACCTTTTTTCTCAAACTAAAAAAACAAAAAACAATACTTTAACAGCGTTAAGAAAAAATACATAATATAATTTTTTACATTTTTAGTATCAAAAGTTTATTAAAACACAATAAAAATTTAAAAATTATTCTAATTAAGTATTGAAAATATAAATTTAGTCTTTTATAAGCTTAGACATTCTTATCATTCAGTACTGATAATTGATCCTTTATTTATTATTCATTTCTATACGTAAATTCTACACATTTTAATGTGTAAAATTCTTTGCTTAAAACAATGTGTCTCAAAACCCACAGTAACAATACCCGTTTCCGTGCGAAAAGCCCGCACTAACATTTTCAAATCTTCAAATTCTAATTTCAATTGTTGCGAACAGACAAACACACAAACGCACATTCAGACACTCCAATATTTTAATAATATAGATGTTGCACAATATACAATAGTCACGAAGCACCGGATTTTCACGCGTATTAATTATATTTTTTATAATCATAATTTAATTTACTTTTACATTTGTTTAATTTTATTTGCGAGAAATAAACATTTATTTCACGTGTGTATATGATCCTTCAAAAGATGTATTCATAAGTGATTAATTTACACACATTATAATAAATAATAATTAATAAATTTAAATTAATACATTATATATTTGAAAAGATTACTGAGCGAACGTAAATTTCAATGGAGATGTGTTAATCGTATAGACTGTCCTAAATTATAATCTGTACCCCGTGCAACAATTGATATTAATAGATTATTGCTAACATTCAGATACAATGAAACTCTAATATTTTAATAATATAGATAAATAAATAATAAGCTGATGTAACAATATTGCCAGCGGGATTCTTAAAAACTGAAATTCATTTGATGCAATGGATTAAAAAATAGTTTTAAGCAATCTATTTTGTATACTAAATATAATTAATTGGTTTAGATTCCCCCAGTAAAAATCCATTGTTGTCTATGGGCAATGCATTGTTATTTTGTGGGCATGTTATTGTTGTGGTGAAATATTTAGATTTAACTCGATATTGTTATTAAGTTATTTAACATCGATTCATGTTATGGTGTTACCATGATAATAACTCAAAATCGTAAAAATTTTTGCAGAAACTATTAATTTTTAGACTATGAATTTTGAATTTTTCCAGAATTTATAATTATGTAGAGTTTAAATCTTTTGTAATTATTAATGTATATGTATAAGTTTTGGATTTTTTCGGATTTTTGAGGCGTTTTTCTTTAGTCTCAATGTATGATAACAGCAGCAATGAACAGTCGCTTTTTCTAAATTTTATAATTTTCGATTTAATTAATTCTGATATTATTTTAATTATTATAATCAAATGCTTCTGTTAATGAATTAAATTATTTAATTAATCAGATATGCATTCACATGCGCTAAACTTTCTAATAAACTCACCCTGAAGTTCAGGGCCTGAACTTAACAAATATTGAAGTAATTAATGTTAATTATTATACGGGCGGATAAAAAACAACATATAAATTGAATCTATATTATTAAAATATTAGAGTGTCTGTATGTGTGTGTGTCTGTCTGTCAAATTCTATTGATTTACACTATAAATGAACCTCTATAACTTGAAAACCTCCTTATCTTGAACAAAAATTTGTCGGTTTGCTTTTGATTATCTATAACTGAGTGTGTTGCGCTAGAAGGAAGATTCGTTTCTCATATAGTATAATGAGAAAAACCTGTTTAAAGTGTTGCTTCAAATAAGTGCAACTCTCATTTAAGTCAACAATAATATTTATTTATTATATTATTTATAATTAATAATTATTTTAATATTTTATTTGCGGGATAATTTTAATCCTATGATATGCCAAAAATGTGTTCATATCATAAATTATGATTCATAATACAGGGTTATGCATAAGGAATGCATTTTTAAATAAATTGGAAAAATAGCATAACACGACATATCTCCCTTCTAACGCAACACACTCAACTACAGACATGAAAATTAACACCCAAAGTATTGTGTAACGTTTTTCCATTCAAATCGATTGATCCCATTTGCATTGTTATATTTCTGATCGTCATTACTGTGTTTTACGACAGTATATTTATCCCCATTAAAGAATGTAATAGAATTATCTTCGAAATTAACGAAATACGTATTAAACTGATCGGGTATTTCATATCCATCATAACTGATTGTATTGACTCCATTAACAGTGTTGATACTCGAAGAGACTGAACAACCATCGTATGCTATCAGTTGCATATTGTTTATGATGGTATGATGACGTCCATTGCCTGATGTGTATGGCGGTACGAAGAATCCCGTAGTTTTTCCATTCTGTACTATGACCAAATGGGGAATCGACGATTTTATACTATCCCATGATTCGTGCGAAACACTACCATTGGAACGTATTACTGTTGTATCACCTGTTATATAATATTCGTCGTTATCAAAAATAAAACTCTGGTGAACTTTTGGATTATTAATATCAGAGAATGTACATAGATCACTTATGAGACCAGAATAGGCATTGGTTATATTTCCAGGATAAAATCTATAGTAACGGCTCCCTTTATATAAAAATATTTCTCCATCGCTATACATAACTGTTTTGTAATCACAGTTCTTAAAATCACAGATATTGTCCGCTGCCATAATCTGTGATGTCTCAAAGACCAAGAAAATCGATATGAATTTAAACGAATTCATAATAATGGTTATAATAAAATTCTTAAAATATTAAAATGATTTACTTTGTATCAACAGATTAATTAAACCATAAAATGTATTTATAGCTTTTTATATATAATGAGTCATACGAAATAATAGAATTACTATTTGTTTGTCACTTACAGATGTGTATTCAAAGAGGTAATTTCGCTTTTAATGTCAATTATTATCTCATGTTTTCTCGCGAAATCTTTTATTTAGCATAAAGTATTGTGACATAAACAAATAATTGAACAGTTCTGTATTTGATTTTTCGCTGAAGAATTGTCAGTCAACTATAAAGTAACATAACATTATGATTAAATAACAATTTATTTTTCATTATCGTCACGTCTGTTGGAAATTTAATTTGTGTCAAATTTACTTCTCACATTAATACATATGTGTACACTATGTATATAGAGTAGCCCTAAATTAACATTTCATGTAAATATGGGGATACTCTATTTAGGGCATCCCTGTACACTGTTATACACTGGATCAATCTACGAGATGAAAATGACCCGGTGCTTTGCACCGATATTCCTATATTATGCAACAATTAATTTTTATTGACAAAACATTTTTCCTGTGCACAGATCAATTATAATTGTCGCAAATTAATACATTCAGACATACGAATTTAATCTTTTTAATTGTAAAAATCAATCGCAATTCATTGAGAAACTCATATAAAAACATATGCACCGCTACGTATTGTTTAATTTCAGCTACAGTTATATGTCTCTTATATACTTCCGGAATATGTTGAAGTGAAAAATCATAATAATCTTTAATGCTAGATGACCTTGGAAATGCATCTTCCTTTAACTGATCAAACTATTTTGCAAATAGATGTAATTTATTAATATAACAGTCTACTGTAGATTCGATATTTAAACTCACGTCAGTAAACCGATTCTAAATTTAAGTTTTGTAAATTTGATGTGATTCTTACCTGATTGTATTCAGTACTTATATGACAACAATGAATATTAATAGACTCAATATAGTGTAAAAATTAAAATTTATAAAATAGTTGCTACAAGTAAAATTCCAAGTTACTATAGCAACGCTCGCAACAATAAAAAAAACATTGAAATATTTCAATTTAGAATTTAATTGTTGAGAACATACACACATACAGACATTTTATATAAACTTTTTCTGAAGGCTAAAATATTACATAAATGACTAGCAAATATATTTTCGAAAAGACAAAGATAAATTATAGTCTTCGAGACTAAAAACTAAAAAAAATTGTCAGTCTTTTAATCATCTATAATCAAAGACATAAAAATTAACACCCAAAGTATTAAGATAACGATGAGAGAATGACATTCGGGATGCCAATATTAGCATGCCAAATCTGTCCCCCTCTAGAGTTCCATCGTATATCTTCAAATAAGGGGAATGTACCATAATTTACATTTCCCAAAATATGCTCACCGTGGTTCTGATCACCTAATATCACTCCTTTCGCAATTCCCTGTATGACGACACGAATTATTCCATTAGAAAATTGAGCCCTTTTGAAAGGTTGAAATTGTGAGTCTTCTCCAAACAGCATCAATTTTTCCATGTAAAATTTAAATAACTGGTGATGCAGACTCCGGGTCAAGTTCCAAATCACCCCGATACTTGTGAATTTCGATTCATTCAGACTAATTTTATAAAATGCAATCAATTCAGATGTAAATGCGAATAATATTAGGATATCAATGGGGTAATTTTAAATGTTTTTAAACCTGATTTGAAAATATATTTAATGTTTAGCTCTTATTGTAATATAAATTTAATTGTTGCTGTAGATTTAGGATGATTGTTGTTTTTTGTAAAGAAGTAACAGTTTATTATTAATTCTTAAATACATTGTTGTTGTTTTAATTAAGTATAAGTTCAAAAGCCCGGTGCTTCGCAACTCTGTTCAGTAGAATAATATGATTTTGCATACAAAATCTATGCTTAAAATAATGTTTATAAATACTTGTCGCAACAATTGAAATTTCAGTTTCCATAGCAACGCGCGCAACAATGCTTTAAATTTCAATTGCTACAAACCGACATACAACCATTCAAGACACTCCAATATTTTTTTAATAATATAAGATGTCATTGATTATTGTCAGCATAATTATTACTTATGAAAGGATTATGATAAATTGTCATTGTTTATTGATTGCAAAAGAATTTAATTAAAATCTATGAGTGATAAACTTAATGTATTACGTCAGCATTCCTGTAGAACAATTAATTTTAATAGACTAAATCAATTGTTAAAAATTTATGAAATTAATACAACAATAGCAATTTGTTTTTATTTCAACTCTCGCAACAATGTATTAATTTTTGAATTTTGAAATTTAGAATTAAAAAAATTCACAAGAAATATCTTCAGTATTTATAATAATAATCTTTATCGATGCTGCACTTTAGTATCTTTTATTAAATTCAAAACTCTACTATATTCAAGCGATAGAATGCGGTGATTGATCATAGTTCTTTACGATCACGTTTTTAAATATTCAAATAATTCAATAATTCTTAATATAATGACGCTGCAAATAGTTTTAATAAAAAACACTCAAAAGCATTCAAATTACACTTTTCAGTTCCGATTTTATTTAAATTTAAAGCATTTCAATAAATGTAATACAATCATTTATTAGAAAATTATATACGTTAAGATTCACCCGTCGATTTCATGTAAACATAAGTTCAGCCCGAACCAAAAGTTTCTCAAATTATTTATAGTGGTTAGAGATGATCCACTCATCCCGAAGAATTATAGTGGGTTGAGACTCCACTCTTCCTCATGTATATTTATGAAGTTAACTCTACACAGTCACAGAACACGGTGGGACAACAAATCTTTAATTGTGGCTGCTGTTTCCACCCCTACTTGTATTATAGTGGTTTTGATGGTCCACACTCTTCCCATAAATTTTATACGTGATTAGAGGTTTCACGTTGTGTTTAAAGTGCTGAATCTACCCCTACGTACTAAATGCCCGCACTCTCCCAATTATATTTAAATTTAAATAGCAAAAAATATTATTATGAACAATAAAATTAAAATTTTGTAATTGTTTTAAATTTTAAGAGTGTTACTAAATGTAACATTTAACATTGTTGCGTTACATATTTTAACAATTAATAATTTTAAAATATTGACACTAAAATTTAAAATAACAAATAATTACATTAATGAATATGATCTGCTGAAATGTATAATAAATTTAATCAGTCACGAGTGGAATGTGTCGCCTGAGAATAGCATAACTTTAGTTATGCCGATACAAAACAAAATTAATTCATGTAATATTCATATACACTTGACTCTTGATTTATTTCACCCTAATTTTATTTCTATTTTATTTATGTCAGCATATTTGGAAAGAATTTTTCACTTTTACATTTAAATTACTTTTTTTTAATGTCCGATTTACATTTATGTTCCATTTTTCTGAAGCTTATCGGGGGACATAAATCGATAGTTAAGTGTAAGAAAATTTATGTATATCCGTGCTGTGGGATAAAGTAATATAAAGTACAATATAATTAAATGCCAAAAATGTACAACTTTATTATATGTATAAATGTATATTAAATGTATAATAGAATTTTATTTCTTAAAATGTAATACTAAATATGAAATGTCATTCAAAATACGTGTTACTCAAAACCAAATTATAATGCATTAATAAATGGCATTAATAATCAAAGGACATTCTCATATTTTATCATTTATATGACTATCAATTATTTTTTATTACCATAATTGTAAAGTGTGGCAAAACGTTCCTGATTTTAATCTCTTTATCTTTTTACCCTCAATTTCTAAGGGCAAAAGGGTTTGGCGTATATTATAGTTTAATTACCTATTTATTTATTAAAAATTCTATTAATTTTTATATCCAATAAAAATAATTGTTAAAATCAGTGACTATAAATGTGAAACTGAACTGAACAAAAAAAATCTATTAATTTATAATTAAGTTTTTTATAAAAATGTTTTTATTTTACCTTAGTTTAGCCCCCGAAGCAAATATATTTTTTTCTTTTTTCAATGATGTTACATTAATTTAAATAAACGTCCCAAATTAAATGGGTTATATAAATAGATATTTTTCAATTTCAATTTTCTTTTTAAAAATTTCTTTTACTCGTGCCTAAGAAATTACTTTGTAAATTGTAATCGTATAATAAATTATGCATTTTAATCATTAGCGAAGTGTTAATTTACTTTGAATTTTTCTTCATTTTTGATGCAATATTTGTTTAACTTTATGGTTCATTACGAATTTAGAATTTTATTTTAAAAGATTATCATTAAAAATGAACATTTTTAATTTGTTATGTGAGTATTGCTTTTTAATTAAAAAAAAATTCAATCATTTTTCAATTCATTGTTTTAAAAACACTTAAGTATTTAGAACCAATTATATAAATTGGGTTTACAAATGCCTAAATCCGAATCGAAATTTTAATGAATTATCTATGTAATTACTCTTTAATTTAACAAATATCTGTGCGAAGCAACGGATCATCTGCTTGTTAAATATTTAAATATTTTACCATTGTTGGGAGAGTTTAAATTATTTTGAGACTGATTTATGCATTTTGCTTAAAGCAATAATTGAACATACTTCTGGAAAAGAAAGGCATGACTTATATATACGAATGTAGGAAAACAGGTTTAAAGTTGAAGTATGAATGAAGAAAAAGTTTTGTTTCAAATAAAATGTATTACCTTAACATTCACAATCAGTATCAGATTCAAATATTTTACTTAAATCATCATTAATATTGATATTTTTAATGATAATTAATAAGGAATAGTATTGCAATGAAATCTGAAAAAAGTGCGTAACTGTCTTCGCCTCTCTTTTCCAGAAGTGTGTTCAATTTATATCTTTGTATCTTATTTTTATTGTACAAGTACAAGTGTTTTTTTTGTAAAATTGCATAGTACCTGATATTTTTATTGTTTTATTCTAAAATTGCAAATTATTTTAGTGCTTTTTAAATAAAACAAGTGCATTGAAACAAATATCCAATGCTTTGCAATGTGCAATGTTTCCTAAAACAATGCATATATCGTGTTATTGATAACAAAATCTTAGAATTCATTGCAACATATAGATTAAATTTTATTGTTATTAAAACAGTAACAACAAAGGTAAGGATTAATTTCGAGATTCAAAATTTATTTAATAACATACACACAAATCATTACACTCGGTTATTTTCTTAGAATAGTTATACCATAATAGGTATTTAACATAAACCCCTTTAATGTGAACCATCTCTAGCGTGAATAATCTCTCTAACGTAAACAAATTTTTAGACTCGAATAAAATAAACCTTTGCTATTTTAACTTCTCTAACGTAAAATCCTCTCTAAATTTCCGCAACAATATGATCACGTTTAAGTGTAGCATTGAAAAACCATAAATTTTATAAGAAATATGACTGCATTTTATTATTATTGATCTTTTACAATAAAATTAAATATTTATAATATACGAGCCAAAAGTCCGGTGCTTCGCACCTGTAACCAGTGCAACAATTAAATTTTTTACTTTAAACAATTTTTTAAAAACCCATTGAAACAATTAAAATAAATTCCGTTGCTACGCAACGCGCGCAACAATGCTTTTAATTTTAAGTTTTCAAATTCAAATTTAAATTGTTGCGTACACACACATACACACACACACACCAATATTTTAATAATATAATTTTTATCTTTTGTAATTTAAATCATAGTGATTTTCATCACGATTTGCTTCGTTAAATGCCATGCGTTTTGTCCATCGGCCGAATTACTATTTCCATGCATTTGCAAAGATGGGGATATATATTGTGGAGGAAGAGAGGAATATAATATTAGAAATATATTCAATGGTTTAAGCGATGCTCTAAATGAAAATGAAAAACATTTTAATTCATTTACATTAGAAAATGGAGATATTCAAACATTAGACGCGAATCTATTCAGTGACATCACATTTAATACAATTCGTATCGCACGTAACAGTGGAATATCGAAATTTACCCGAATAAATAAACATGCATTTAGTTCATGTGCGTCTACACTTAAAAGTTTGGATATCGGAACGCCGAATGTCAATATAATTGATGAATCACCAAATTTTAGTATATTTGAAATGCTCTCATCATTTATTAATGCGGAATTTTTACAATTTATATCCAATCAATTAACAGAGATACCAAATAATGTGTTTCAATCGAATGGTTTAGAGAAGACGCTTAAGACTATCAGTTTATGTTGCGGTGGAATGTTATCTACGATCGGAAATAACGCGTTTAGAGAATTAAGAAATTTAAATTATTTATTTTTATTTCAAAATCGTATCTCTCACATCCCTGCACGTGCATTCGCATTTCGTAAACCCTCAAAAATTCCACTCTATATTAATCTGAGTAATAATTTACTGAATGATTCAAGTTTTGAGGTCGGAACGTTTACGCACGCAAAACGACCGCTGAATTTAGATTTAAGTGATAATAGAATAACATTTTTAGATCAGAATATATTTTATTATTTAGCATTATATGCCGATTGTGGAATTAATTTATCACAAAATCCATTAAATTGCAGTGACTGTAGAAATTTTTGGTTAATTGAGAGTAAATATACGTTAAAAGATAAATTAATAAATGCGAAATGTAATGGTTTCGGAAAATCAATATTCGATCCCACACTAAGAGAATTTGATTCGTGTCAAAATCAACCGGCTCAACCGCAATCACCGGTGGAACCACGGGTGGAACCACGGCAGTCCCAAGTGCTGGCATCGCAACAGGAACAGCCCCAACTACTAACGTCGCAATCTCAACAACAGCAACCCCAACAACAGCAGTTTCTACAACAGCAGCCTCAACAACAACAGTTCCAACAGCAACAGTTTCAACAACAGCCCCAACCACAGCAGTTTCTACAACTGCAGCCCCAACAACAACAGCTGCAACAGTCCCAAGGGCTGCAGTTTCTACAACAGCAGCCCCAACAGAAGCTCATACAACAACAGCAACAACCCCAAGGGCTGCAGCTTCAACAACAACTGCAGTTTCTACAACAGCAGCTCCAACAACAACAGCTGCAACAGCCCCAAGGGCTGCAGTTTCAGCAACAACAGCCCCAAGAACAACAGCCTCAAGAACAACAGCCTCAAGAACAACAGCCCCAACAACAACAGTTTCTACAACAGCTGCAACAGCCCCAAGGGCTGCAGCTTCAGCAACAACAGCCCCAACAACAGCAGTTTCTACAACAGCAGCTCCAACAACAGCTGCAACAGCCCCAAGGGCTGCAGTTCCAGAAACAGCAGCCCCAACTACGGCAGCGCAGAAAACAACAGCTTCAAAAGCAACAGCGCAGACAACAGAAGCCTCAACAGCTTCAACAATCGGGACCAATACCGGGACGTGATAATGTACCTGAAATAATGGCAGTAATCTCTGAATCAGAGGATTTACAGTCCTTCACATCTCTTGCACAACAGCCACAGAATGGTCAACAGCCACAGAATGGTCAACAAACCAATGTACCAATTGATGGGGTTCCGATACCTTTTGATGCATCACCTCAAAATTTGAATCAATAAGAAAGTGATAGTGAATGAATGAATGCGAATAGAAAATTCAATTATAGATAATTATATAAATTGTTATGTAAATTGTTAATCTATATTAACCATGATCATTCAAATAAGAAAGTGTATGCATGTCATATGTATTTGTTTTAGGGGTCTCAGGTTATAATATTTGCAAACCGGGATAGAAATCGGTCAAAAACAAAACAATCCGATACTATTACAAAAGATCTTTTTAAATGATTATTTCATAGTTTGTCATTTTTTTTAAAAATTATGTGTGCATGAAATCTTATATTTTATTTGTTTTTTAAAATCATAACGTATAAAACTTGTTAATATTTAATCATTTATAATAGTTTAAACCTGTATCAGCATTGTAAAAGTTATTATTGTTCGAAAAACGACCCGCGATTCCGATATATCTTTCGGCAAATTTGGGTCATCTGAGACCCGTATTTGTCTGTCCTTAGCAATTACAATTTTAATTTGAAAATTTTGAAATTAAAAATATTTTATTTTAGCATTGTCTACAACTGGATTATTAAAAATTTTATTACTTATAAATACAATGTATTAAAACTACACGCGTAGAGTTTTAATTTTAAAACAATTAATTATATAATAATTACATAATTTACATAATATAAGCAAAAAATAGATTATGATTATGATTATGATAATCTTTATAATTCATTCAATTATATTGTAAATATAAAACTTTAAATTTATTATAAATATTTTATATATTTTTCTTATGATAATTATGAATATGACGTCTTAGATTTCTCTTAATGTTACATTTATAATCACAATCATTCAAATATCTTAATGCTTAAACGTATCATTTTATGCATTTTTAAATCACTTTTATCTATAAATTTCTTTCCGCAATCATTACATTCGAATCGTCTATTATTTTCCGTGTGACGATAAAGAATATGACGCTTAAGATTACCCTTATGATGACATTTATAATCACAATCATTACATTTAAAACATTTAATACGTAAATGAATCATTTGATGATTTAAAAAACAGTTATTTCTATAAAATGTTTTTCCACAATTTTCATGATGACATATAAAAACATTTTTACACACATGTATTGATATGATCATTATAATTGTTTTTTGTGCAAAACATTAGCCACACTTAGACCAATGACATTTGAATGCATTTCCGCTATGAATTGATTTATGTGCATTGATATACC
>LBFL01003812.1:0-17797 GCA_000988845.1 Hypochthonius rufulus
TTTCGACATAAGATGCATGTGAAGGTTTAAGTATGAGACACGAACAGTGACGGCATATCACTGATTTGATGTTTTGACCGTCGCTATTCAATAATTGCGTTATATTTGTAGTATCGGATGACACTTTTTGACCGTCGGACATTTCTTTGGACATAACTTTAGTAAATATCTTCAAATATCACAGATATTAATTTTGTGAATATTTAAATGTCTAATATTATATGACAATTTTTTCAGCACTTTAAATGAATCATTTTTTATGACTCATAAAAGAGGTGTGAAAACATATGATACTATAGGAGATGAATTCAATTGAAACTGTCCATTGAAACACTTATGATTATACAATTCGATTTCATTAAATTGTAAATTATTTATTAAATATCAAAATTATACATAAATTAACATTTAATTAAATGTAATTAATTATTTATTATTTATAAATGAAAAAATTTTACTGAAGTTTTTGCATATTTAATCATTTCAAATGTAATGAAACAAATTGTTTCGGGTATTATTTGTATTAAATGTAATCATTTAATTATTGAATCCGAAAATATTTAATTAAAATTTTATGACATTTTAATTAATATGAATTGAGTTAAATCATTTATTACACGTTCAATTATCAATAATAAAGTAATTTTAAACTGAAACTTTATTAAACCCGTTTAATGAGTCACTATTAATAAGTATCATTGATACGGATGTAAACAGAAGTGGCAATTCGTAAATAAACAAAACAATTCACACGTATTAATTAATACATTATTAATAAATAAATAATTAATTAATACATTAGTTTCTTGTGATTCACGAACATGAGTCAAACGAATGGAGATGCATCATCATCATCGAAGAGTGATCATATCAGAGCATTCGTATCGGAATCACAAATCAATGAGAGACGAGAAACGAGACAAAAGGAATGGGAAAAGACACGGAAAGCCGATGATCCTTTAGGTATTCATTACAATAGTATTTATATCGTTATTTATAATTAATTATTATGTCAGAGGCTCCCGAAGAACAATACGATCCGCGGCCGCTTTACGATCGACTTAAGGATCAACAGATACGGAAACAGGAAGAGTATGAAGAGTCTAAGAAATTGAAACATCTCATTAAAGGTTTAGACAATGATGAGATTTCGTTTCTGGAAATGGTCGATCATAACAAAATGGAAGTCGAATCGAAGATTTTAGAGGAGGAAATGAAAGAGATTGAAGAGTATAAAATGGCACTTCAAAATGTCGGCGTTAATCAACAGGAAAAGAGACTCAATGATTTGAAAAGTAATATTTTAATGAATAAATCCAAAAAAAGTAATTCCGATGTGAAAAATGCCCGAAAATCTCAGTCTGAATTATTGGCGAATGTCATTAGGAAAAGAGTACATTCGGATAATAGTGATGATCAAACGAAATGCGACACGAATAAAAGAACCAAAAATGACGATACATTTGAAAATGATGATGATACTGACCAAAAATCTCCAGACAATTCCCAAGAGTTTCAATCGGTTAAATGTATCGGTGTATTACCGGGACTCGGACAGTACTGTACCGACAGTAGTGATTCGGAAAACTCATCGAATAGTGATGATTTCAATGAAATTAAAGAATTTCATTTACTCGTACGTTCCAATAGAAGTAAAGATAATGCTATTGTTAAATGTGTTAAAAAAGATGAGTAAATTCAATCATAATTTACAAGTTTCATTTGTTTATTCATATATACATTTTTCTATAGATCAATAACAATTGTTTCCAATTACTAAATCACCCATTTATTTATAACTAAAACTATGTCAATATTATTAATTCCAATCTCTATAACGTAAACGAATCTTATGAATCGGTAAAACCCTTACGATACTCAAAGTTTACGTTATCGGAATTGCAATGTTAGTGGTGCTGATCCTCAATGGCGGGTCTTCCCCATGTCTTCTCCCACATTTTGATGTATTCCTTTTTGCGTGCCTCGCGCCGTGCGAAGTAATAGGGGTATTGCGCCTTCTCTAGTGGATGCCACGTGTCCATGTGCCAATCGGGGAAGTCGATGTACCGCTCGAAGCACACCCCTCCCGGGGAACTCGTGAAGTATTTCGGTTGCGGATGCATTTTCTTGAACAATTCAATTTCCCCCTCTTCCAACAATTGTTTCGCAACTCTCATGTCTTTAACGTGCCGATTCTCCTCAAATCGCGCTCTGACTAATGCTGCGGAGTAACGGATGTCGAATCTTTAAACATAAGCGTATTGTTATGTATTGATTTGGATAAAAGAATTATCGTGAAATCGCGCATATACCGGACACTTTTCACTCAACTGAACCCTATGCGATAGTGACTGATGCTTGACTGATGCGCGTATTACTAGAATAGAATGAGCATATCAAAAACCTATTTTTTTTACTTAAGTTTATCATTAGCATAGGGTTTTTGATTTTAAGAGGTGTCCGGTGTCCGGTATACGCGCGATTTAACAGTAGTTTATGAGTACCGTCTCAAAAGCCACGCCTCTTCATTACGGACCATACGTTTGAATAGACTCTGCACTTTTCTCGTGTGTGATATTAAATCTCTTTTCAAATAATTCGCAATTAAATCCGCTGAAATTACAATTATTGTTTAGAAATGAAATGATATTTATAATTGAATACCTTTGAGAGTGATCGACATTTTTCTGTTTAATTAAATTCAATTTTACGCCGAAAGTTTCGGTCATAAACAATTATCTCGACATTAGCAAAACTATAAACGTAAACATAAAATAAGGGAATATTATTTAATTACCATCGCAATTGTGAAATGTTAGGAAAAAGTTTAAATTACACATAAACCCTTCTAACGTGAATAACCCATTTAACGTGAACAAACTCTTAAGCTCGAGTCATATAAACCTTTACTATTTTGACCTCTCTAACGTGAAATCCTCTCTATCGTAAACAAAAATTTCTGTCGCAATATAGTCATGTTAGAGGGGTTTAAGTGTATTTCAGTGAATTCCTTTATTTTTTTATTCACTGATTTAAATCGATAATTTAAAAAATAATTTTGTTTCTTATAATTATGTTATTTTTGCATTTTTCATAAATGAGAGAATTGAATATAATAATAAATCTTAAGTTCGCATTAATTTAAAATAATATATTATAATACATTATTCTTATCTCAAAAATGTTCATTCATAAAATGAATCGATAAATTATACTTTAGGCGAACTCAATTTGCATTGTAAATCATAACTTATAATTAATACGTGAATATTTAACTTAACAAAAGTACAATTTATTATTATTTATTTTTTGATCCGATTGATTAATATATTTTCACAAAAAACTTTTAACTGTGCCCAAAGAACATGCCAAACCTTTAAACCTTTACTCGTAACTTAAGGTCATTCAATACCTTGAAAATTGTAATGTTATTTCATTTAATAGAACCTGTTTCTTCACCTTAAGTTTTCCTATAGATTTTCCTATGGATTTGTAGGATCACTCCGTTCATTATACTCTCAAACGTATCGTACGTATAAACATCACTATAGAAGTTCTGTTTAATGCATGAATGAACTTATAAATGAATAAAACAATTTTGTCATGAGTCATGACTCAATAGTTCTAAATTACATTGTATTTTGAGTGTGTCAATCGTAACATATTTCCTCATTACATAATATTGTGAGTTATTTGAGTGTGAATCTCTCGCGGAACATTCGTTAGACTCGGAATGTAATTGATATGACAATATTTTCCCACAGAGAGCAGTACTTTAATATATAGAAATATGTGTTTAGAGAGGGTGGAGATGTGAATGTTCCTAATGTATGAGTATCGAGACACTCGATCCTCAAAATGTAATCAAAAAGTGTTTAACAATTTATTGTACGATTATTTCATATTAATTTAATATTACGTTAAATATCGTCCCTCATATTAATGGGAATGCATTATTTGTTGTAAAAGGACATCGCAATTGTGAATCATGTCTATGAAAGGGTCACTTACGAAAGAGCTCAATGGTAAGTCAATCATATGTTTATGGTAATCCCTATTATTATGAACATAATACGATTATTGTAAATATCAGAGTATATTTGAGTATTATTAAATGATTATGAAAAATAATAATAAACAAAACACACATAACTACGGGTGTCAGTTTCAGACATGTTATGCAACGACAAAATACCCGAAACAAATGACAAAACAGGAATTTTGTATATTATTTAATGCCATTAATTCACGACTTAGAAATTTGTTCTTTGAAATTAATGTATTATAATGTATTATAATTAAATGCAATTTCCTTGAGATGTTTCCTTTTTTGGTATTATTATTATAATCCGTTATAATTTATTTATTAATGTGAGAGTTGAGCCAAAATTTTCAAAGAATATCATTATAATTGCATTAAACACTTTACGTGTAAATAAATACTTAAAAAACTCAAATAAAAGGAGTTTTTTAATCTTTTTAATGTTTCCGTTCATTTGCAATTTCCTTTCACTGTAAATTGTTATGAATCATTTGTGAATGATCTGTTAATGGGAATTATATTTGAGAATACAATAATGTAATGAATGAAAAACATAAACAGATAAATGCATAAATCTATGGGCATTGACATTTGATTATGTCTGAAACATAATCTGATGAAACATAATCTCATTGATTATGTGAATGTTTATTAAATATGAACTAAAGTGTCAATTCTCTTGACTCAAACAGAGAGCGTCAATAATCTTCTCGGACCAAATGTAAAGATATCGCTGAAATGTTTGGTTAAAATGGAAATTAAATCAGAGAAAACGGAAAACAAAATTTTGGCATTTTCCGCGTGTAGACTCTTCATACTCTCCGCGAAAATCCCCACTAAAATTGAACAGACATTCCATTACTTAGATATTAATTCAATTGAAAGTAAACGGCAGAATCAATTGATTCTCGGAATTTGCGAAAATAAATCATTCACATTCTATTCTGTTGATCCTAATAATGGAGAAGAGATTAATTTGATGATAATCCAATTGGGAACGGCTATAAAAACGATATTCCCTCAGATTCCATTGGAAAATGTCATCAAAAAGATTGATGTTGAACCGGCCAATCGATTGAAACCGATGCTCGAATACAACGAAAGTGTTGAGAGCCGTGCACGCGACAATACTCTAGAATTACCGTGCGGTGCATTCTCAACTCAATATGCATGTATGTGTGACTATTTCGGGTATCCCTTCAGAGAAGAGGTGTCATGGGATGTCGACTCAATTTACTTCACTCATAACATCACGGAACTGTCATTACTTGACTTTGAACATTTAGATACGAAAGATTTAATTCCCATTATATCGGCATTGAGTTACAACGGATGGTTTAATAAGTTTAGAGCGAGTAATGTCAAAGTGTTCAGCGCCTCGAGTCACAGTGTTAATGATGTGTCAAATGAGATTCTTAATCTAATGAAAAGATCCACTGTTTTAGAAGAATTATATTTGGAG
Source organism: Hypochthonius rufulus (assembly GCA_000988845.1). Lineage (NCBI taxonomy): Eukaryota > Metazoa > Arthropoda > Arachnida > Sarcoptiformes > Hypochthoniidae > Hypochthonius > Hypochthonius rufulus. The sequence goes on from LBFL01003812.1 coordinate 5,505, forward strand.
AATACCGGAATTAAAACAGAATTCGTCAATAAAATTTTTATGGCACTTCTTACGAACAGTCATTCACCGTTACATACAATTGACTTATCAAATAACCTCATCGAAGATAAAAGCCTTAAAAGTCTTTGCGGTTTCGTGGCTAAAGTAACCAAAAATGACACTTCACCATTGGGACATCCGACGAAACTTAATAATAAAGGTTTGATGAGTCTTAATTTAGCACACACGGGAATCACTGCGAAAGGTGTGTCTGAATTGGCAGATGCATTAACGCTCAATAAATCTGTACCTTCAACTTTGACGTACCTTAATTTAAGCGGAAATATACTGAAAGATGACGTAAATGTAATGTATAAATATAAAGGGAGAACATTTAAAAGCAAAGTCAATGAACACGTCAGATAAGTCAATCATATTGTGTTAGTGATTAGATTCGATTCTATTGGATTCTATGGTTTCCATTTAATATCCTATATTTGATGACGCGATAATTATTATGCAAGTGTATTGTGTAATTAAATTAATTGTCAATGTTTTAGATTTTATCGATTATCTGAATCTGCAAAATTTAAAATAAGAAATTTTTATATAAAAAGATAATATACAATTACTAAAGTTCTATTTATTCTATGAAAATATATTACATTTTTTATGACAACGGAATGAATACATTATGAATTTTTCACTTTTCCGGTCTCTTGTGATTGTATAATCAATAAACTTGCATAATAATACGATGAAAGAATTAAGAATCACTATTTATTTAAATTTCACGTTTTAGATACAACTGTATGTTGAGTGTTGATACAACGCTATTAATAATATATGAATGCGTGAAGTGAAATGAGTTTACTCCTTTCAATGTAATTCACGACTATTGATTTTGCATTTAAATGAAAGTCCCTGCATTCATTGGATTCATATTAATAATTAATATGTACAGAAATTATATAACTTTTTGGCGCAACCGAATTGTTTGTCGCACATCGATCTGTCCGCAACCGAATGTTGTTTGGATACTATATTTGGTGCTTTATTAAGGGGATGCACACAAAAATTAACGCACTTAAACTTATCGCGCAATCAATTCACATCTAAAAAGAGTCATAAGGATGTGAATGTTCCTCCATCATTCAAAGCATTCTTTTCATCGACAGTTTCCCTTAAGACGCTCAATTTATCGTACAACAAATTACCTGCCGATGCACTCAAAGCGATGCTCCTCGGGTTTGCATGTAACGAAATTGCCACTGATGTTCGACTTAACCTAAGCTCAAATGAACTTAAGTCCAATGGTGCCACTGTACTTGAATTATGTATCGTCGGGATCCGGTGTATCAGCGGATTAGACTTAAGTGATAATGGATTTGATGCTGATATTGCGAATGCAATCACTGCGATCGGAAAGAATAAATATATTAAGTATTTATCGATTGGAAAAAATTTCTATAATATAAAGCCAAAGTGAGTGTTCCCTTTAAATTATTAATCATAATTAATTATTGAAATTTTTTATTATAGACATTTGACTAAAGTTCTTGATTCTCTTGTCCATGTACTGCAAGACGATGACTCTGCATTAGAATCATTATCGATATGTGATTCAAAACTAAAAAATGACACTTCACTTATTATTAATGCACTCGGAAATAATCAGTCTCTTCTTAGCATAGACGTTTCTGGGAATTTAATGGGTCTTTCAGGTGCTAAAACTCTTGCGAAAGCACTTCAGGTTAATTCAAAACTCGAGACCATTTACATGGACCGTAATTTGGTCCCGACATTCGGGTTCATTGATATTGCATATTCTCTCGAACGTAACTTTACGTTGAAACATATGCCGGTACCGGTTCAGGATGTTCAAACTGCAATGGTCAAAATGGCGGAAAAAACCGAAACTGCAATTTGCAAGATTCAGGAACTTCTGCGACGGAATAATCTGCCGCACAATTTATTGAGAAATTCGCGTCTTCACACTCATCACCTTCCCATTGATCCCGGCATTTATCATATGGTGGATAAACTAATCGCACATTTACAGGATATCATAAGTAATCATTTGGCGTGTAATAATAATCAGGATAAAGGGAGTGATGACAAAAGTGATGAAATTGTGAAAGCGGAGAATTTCTTAAGGGACGCCACAAATGCTAAACATCTGTTAACGCGTTTAAATCAACAGTATATTTTTCCAGATGCGAACTTAGAGAGCGGCAGACGATTCTCAAGTGTTATCGTATGTAAACCGATCGAAACTAATTTATTAGCCTTTTCTAATGAACTGAAAAACACAACCGAAGCGTACATTAATAATACAGTCACAGGGATGTTGCAATATGTTCAAGAGGTGTGTCCAAATATTTTCGAAAATAATGATAAATTGGAATACGAATTTCAACGCATCCTCAGCTCTCTTCCGACTTTACCATTGTTTCCTTCGATGACATTCTTCCACAACTCTCTTACCGATAATGTTGGAACACAATTAGCGGCTAAAATTGAGGAATTTCTTCAGGCGATTGCCGTTCAAATTTGTGATAAAATTTTAGTTGAAATGTGTGAATGTTTAACCACAAGTTACAGGTCATTGACGGGACAGGAACAAAAGTCAGCACTTAACTATCAGCGGAGTTCGACACCCGATGTGCTAAGAAACCGGATATGGAATTCGGGAACATATTCGAGAGAATCGTCAACAGAAGCAAATCTCTCGTCCGAAGCCGGACAAAGCGAATATCTCGACGCTGCAACAGTATGTTACTATTGAAAAAGTTTTTATATATGCTTTAATATAAATCCGCTTTATTATACGCTGCTAATAGTGGTTATCGTGGCTTAACTTAGTAAGTCTCAAGATACAAATTTCGCTATTTTTATATATGTATATATGTTTAAATCAAAATTAACTGTATATTTTTATATATTTTAATTAACTGTATATTTACAGGCGACACCAAAACAATCAAATCAAAAACGTCAGAGTCTATACGCGCGTCGATTGCGTCCGCAATCAGTTCTCGACGGTCTCTCCAATGATGATACACCCGATTTACTGCCAAAAGCTGACAGTTTCCTAAGTCCGTATCTAAACGATACCCGATTACTCGCATCGAGTAGTAACGAAGCATTAGAACATTTGGGGAAATCACGACCCAAAAAACCCAAAACACGTGCGCCGACGCGTGTTACTGTAACTTCAAATAAACAAAACGCGATGATTGAAAAGAAATGTCAGGAAAGTTCAACATCAGCAGAAAAACTCGATGATGGACTCGACAATTTCTTTAAAAAGACCGCTGTCGATGTTTTGCAAAAGCCAATGGTACAGCCGAGAGGTTTGTTTAAGAAGAATAATCGAGTGACGAATGAACGGAACGGTCCAAATTCGAGTTCAAAATCTTCGATTGAAGATTCGTCCGCTGCTGATGAATCAATGAATAATGGCACTTCACGTGAAGAAGTGACACGATCGCGATCATCGCCTAATTTGGGTAATAAACGACAATCAATGACAACATCATCATTAAGTCAACGAAATAACTCTCCGTGTACTGAAGAAATCAGCAGTATTTTGGAACGGGTCGAAAGGATCAGCAGTCCCGTACCACCCGAACACGCGGAACTTTTGGCGGAGATGAGAGTAAAACAGGGGAAACGGTCACTCGCACCAACGCCAACACAGGGGACCATTTCCGAGGAAAGTTCCGCACCTGAAACTACAGTATCATCGTCATTTCAGGGAATTAAATTAAGAGCATCAGTATTTGGAGATGTTATGAAATCCCCGAGTAAAGTATTCAGTTCTAATCCTATCACTGAAGAGATGAGTCAAAACACAAACACTCAAAATGAATCCGGACGATCATCATTACCGCGTCAATCGGTACCTCCACCATTAAAACAAAGACCAAAATCTGTCGTCGGGATTTTGGGATCGAAATTTGAGTTATCTTCGGGTGGTAAAAGCGAAAGCGTAGATTTGGACAATAGTGACGGATCATCGTCTGCTGATAATTCAAAATCGGATAAAAACGAAGAGAGAAGTCACTCGAGAAAGTCAATTGCCATATACCCGAAGCCGCGATCATCGCATTCTTCATCTTTACCTAAATGAACTGAATATGCAATATGCGTACATAAATAGTGCCAAAAACTGTTTAAGTTTTAATGTTGGATTCGTTCATCATTTTTATCTGTTAATTAATTATAATTAATTATAATTATTATAATTTTAGGGGAATTACGATCTCATTAATTGCATTGATTTTTAAAATACATTTATATTTAAACGTATAACTTTTATCTTAAGACATGACTTACGGTTTCATATTCTCGATTTACTATCGCTTTTTAATTAAACTTTTCTATAGTATATGTGCTCAAATGCAATGGTTCATGTTTAACATAATCGTGTCTGTAATTATGAGTCATTTTTGTTTTTATTTATCAAAAATTCTGTGATTTTATAAATAAAATTTGTTTATTTCAAACATTTCATAAGAATCATTCGAAATATTTTACTTCATAATTTTGGTATTTATATTTATATATGTACAGTAATTATTCGATTTTATATGCGATTTTCTGACATTTCGATTTTCTGAAGTGAAATTAAACAATTTGTTGGTCTGTCACAGGGCCTAATGTTAAAATAATTTCATTTTCTCAAATATTCAGTTTTCTCAAGCATTTTAGTAATTCCCTATGCCTTTGACAGTGCTTCGATTTTCTTAAGTTTTTGCCTCAATGTTTACGCTCGTTATACTTATTCTAAGGAATGCAATTGAGGCTGACATATGCATTTTGTATGTTTTTACACATAAAATGCATATTTCAGCCCCGATATGCAATTTTTTATATTAAGTATCACGTGTGTATTGCAGATTTATAAAAAATATCATTAATGAGCAAAATTAAATTACTGATTTTTTTACTAAATACATTATAATTAATAATGATACTGATATTATACACCATATAAATTCACTAATTATTCACTAATTATTCATAATAAATTTTAAAAAATGATTTTGGTAATGTTTTAATAATTATTTTCTTGAATATTCCGTTTTATGACATTTCGATTCTCTTAACAGATGTTCGGTTCCTTCAGCTTAAGAAAATCGAATAATTACTGTATATAATAAGTGGGGTCACCGCAAGTATGGAATGTTATTTTTAAATTAGACTTAAAAATACACTTAAACCCATGACTATATTGCGGCATAATTTTCATGATACAATTGTTAAGGAAATTTTGTAGAATATACTAATGTTAATCTATTAGATTTGTCAATAGAGTTTCTCGATTTTTGTAAATTCTCAAACACCTCAGGCGTGTGTTTACATTGTTTTGTAAATTTATTGCACACTCAAGTGAAATGCGTGTAAAGGTCATGCGCAAAAATAACAAATATTTACAATAAGAGAAGCATTTTATTATCGGTTTACGCATAAACTCATATCACTCTTTAATCATTACATTTATTTTTCATTCATTTTTCCATTACTTTATTATTTTTATGCATTTTTTCTTTAATATTAATTTGTAATTATCAATAAAAATGCTGAAAAAATTTTCCAAATTCCGGAATCGAATCGTTGGTAAAAGGACCAAAGATAATGGTGATGGTGATGAGTGTGAAGCGACACGAGTCGAGTGTCATAAGGATAATGGTAATTCAATTAACAGAAATAATACCGAAAAAAATGATATCGAAAATTACAAACATCCGATTCCGTTATTATTACGGTCGTTTCGTAAATATAACCGTAAGAAAAGTCTTAAATCACAATCGAGACTATCAATTGATGAGAATGCGTTACGCAATGAGAGTGATTCGATACGGAAATGTGATAATAAAGAGTTAAACTTTAGGGATCATTTATCATCATCAAACACCACTTTTGGTGATATTCGCTCATCGAAGTCATTAGATGATTCTATTGAAATCGTTAGTCAATTACCCAATGGCAATGAATGTGTTCCTGAGGATGAGAATATTAATACATATGAATCCCCATTAATGAATCAATTCGATGATCCTAATGATGAAGTGTTTAGTAATTACATAAATGTAATTGCGCAGCGACAGGAAAGTTTAGCCCAAGAATTGTCGAAACTGTCCAAATATGGATGGTATTGGGGACCGGTCACACGTGCAGAGGCCGAAGAGAAACTCGCCAATGAACCCGACGGGACTTTTCTCGTACGCGACAGTTGCGACCCGCACTATTTGTTAAGTGTCAGTTTCCGTTCATGGGGCACGACACTCCACACACGCATTGAATACACAAATTGTCTCTTTAGTTTTTACATTCAATTCCAACAGTACGAAGGATATCAATCGGTAGTCGAACTCATCGAAGAATCGGTTATACAATCACAAAATGGTGCCTTTTGTTACTCCCGCGGACGTTCACCCGTTTCGCCATCATATCCCGTACAATTGAATAGGCCATTATCGCGGTTTACTAAAGTGCGATCTCTTCAATACTTATCGAGATTTGTGATACGTCAATACGTGCGATACGATCATATTCAACAATTACCACTTCCGTCTCAATTAAAGGAGTATCTCGAAGAGGGCCTTTACTAATGTTTTATATTTGATATTTGCCGATACTTATAAATTTATGCATATATTTTTAATGAGCTTAAAGTAACTTTTCGTATATTATGACATTCAAAATGTGATTTTCTCGTTTATAAATTAAACAAATTTTAATTGTAATTAAAAAAATATATTTAAATAAACATTCGTGATTTACACTTTCATGAGTCATAAATTGTCACGTGAAATTCTTCAGTACTTTATAAACATTACATAAAATTATGAAAGTTTTGAATAAATTTTATAATTAATATTATAATAAGAATTGAGTGATGAAACATTTAATCTTAACAATTTCCTGATGTTCAATTATTAGAGGTTTTACTGTTAACATTAATGTTAAGAATTTAAGTTTAAAGTACGCGCGCATTTAAAAGCATAGAAATATTCAGCCAATAGTATAGTGGGATTTACTCGACGCCATTTTTATTAAAATACAATATGAACGCATTTTTGTTTTGATAAAAGTGAATAAAAAGCGGTATTTTTGCGTAAATCATCATTAATTACTCATAAATACGGAACAATTTTAACTCGATTCTTACACAGGAATTGCGTGAACCGCCGGCAGAGATAAAATGGCGGAAGAGTTTGACGTTGAGGCTATGCTTGAGGCACCCTTTAGAGGAAAGGTATGAATTCACTTGTTTTGTACCGTTTATTTATACATAAACACAAACAAAATGTGTTATTATAGCGATGAAATTATTGAAATATCTGCGGATATATTCATTTATGTGTTGGAATATGATTGGAAAAGTATAAATATATGTATATATTAATGGGTTTGTATAACGTTAACGTTTGTCATACACATTTTGCTTTTCCATTTGCGAGTCTCTTCCGTATACGTAATGATAATTAAAGATAACATTAAATTAAAATATAAATTTAATGCCTGAAAATCTAGAAAAACCAAAAGAGAAATGCTAAAGCGTTGTATTTATTATCATCTCAGGGTGTTCATTGTATTGGCTTTTGGTGAGACTTCCATTGATTGTCAAAGGACAGAGACAGAACATCTGAAACACCACTGATCACTCCGATTTAATTGGAATGAATGAATGAATGATGTGTGACGCATGAATGTATTTATTGGCTTTTGCTGATCATTTAGTTGCGGATCATTTCATTTGTATTTTCATGTATTTTCATGAATTTTCATATATTTTCATGAATTTTCATATATTTTCATGAATTTTCATATATTTTCACATATTTTCATATATTTTTGTTATGCTTTATATTTCTATTAAATAATGCTTTAAACTAAATGATCGGCTCAAATCTTAATTTACCGGTGCATATGTCAATGTACTCGGGTGTAGTGATGGTGTTGTAATGGGCTCTGTTGTATTAGGTTTTCATTTTTTTTCTAGAAATTCGTATTCATTGCCATACCCTTCAATTCGTTGCCATAATTGAGGGTAATTCTGACGCATTTCTTTGCGAAAATGTTATATTAAGCGACACGATAATCTTCGTTAATGTGCCGCGCGTCATCATTAACAGCATTCACTAATTCGTATGATTTTTACTTTTTTCCATTCCCAAATTCCATTATTCCCCATCCCTTTGAACCACAAAATGCTCGTTTTGGTCTCATCAAAATGTTGTACCTCAGGAAACGACCATTATTAATGGAACTGATAAGGAACGGGACCGATCCGAACGAAATAATAAGGAGAGGTGATGACTCATTAATTACGAATTAATTAATTTGTTTTGGAAATGTTTTGTAATATTTTTGTAAATATTTCTATAGGAAAAGACGTCGAAGCAAAAGTCGGAGTCGGAGTAAAGAGAAGGAACGGAAAGGGAACCGCAGTAAGGAACGGCGGCGGAGCAGAGACAGGGAAAGGAAGAGTAAGAGTAAAGAACGCCATCGCAGAAGCAGGAGTCGTGACCGAAGGTCCAAGAGTAAGGAACGCACGAAGAATGATGAACGCAGTCCACATAAGGAAAAGGATAGGGATAAGGATAAGGATAAGGAGAGGAAGAGACGGAGCAAAAGTCGCGAACGCGAAAAGGGACGCAACCGACGATCGCCCCCACGATGGGACCGGTGGGGCAATGGGAGGAGATACGGACGGTCACGATCGCGAAGTCCGCTCAAAGACGATCTGCCACCGGAGGAGAGAGATCAGCGTACGGTGTTTTGCATGCAATTAGCAGCACGCATCAGAGTACGTGATTTGGAGGAATTCTTTTCGGCGGTCGGGAAAGTGAGGGAAGTGAGGCTCATCATGGACAATAAAACGCGACGTCATAAGGGTATTGCTTATATTGAGTTTTTAGAAATTGCGTCCGTTCCGTTAGCATTAGCATTGTCCGGTCAAAAGCTTTGCGGTGTCCCGATTGTGATTCAACCGACACAAGCGGAAAAGAATAGAGCCGCTGCTTCCGCATCCGCTGTTCAGAGAGGGTTTACCGGTCCCATGAGACTATACGTTGGATCATTGCATTTTAATATAACCGAAGAAATGCTAAAAGGAATTTTTGAACCTTTCGGTAGAATCGATAAAATAGAGTTAATGCGTGATACTGAAACCGGTCGATCGAAAGGATATGGATTTATAACGTTTCACGATGCTGAAGACGCAAAGAAAGCGTTGGAACAGCTGAATGGGTTCGAATTGGCGGGGAGACCCATGAAAGTCAATCACGTCACCGAACGTACTGAAATTACGCAGGGACCGTCACTATTAGATTCCGATGAACTCGAAAGAACGGGTATTGATTTAGGTACGACCGGACGTTTGCAGCTCATGGCTAAATTAGCTGAAGGAACGGGGATTCAGATGCCACAGGCGGCACTCACCGCTTTGCAAATGAATACCGCTGTTAATGTTAATCCGATGATAGCAGCGCCAACGCCGGTGTCAGCACCACCAATTGCCACTCAATGCTTTGTATTGGCGAATATGTTTGACTCAACAAACGAATCGAACACCGATTGGGCTGACGAAATCAGAAATGATGTCATAGAAGAATGTCGCAAACATGGGGGTGCTCTGCATGTGTATGTCGATGTTGCATCGAGTGGCAATGTTTATGTTAAATGTCCGACTATTGCTGCGTCTACAGCCGCGGTCAGTGCTCTCCACGGTCGTTGGTTTGCGGGTACGGTATTCAATGCATTAACAATTTTTCAATGTTAATTTAATATTAATTATATTAGTATTAAATTAATATTATTATTATTAATTTTCAATATTAATTATTTCAATATATTTTCAGGTCGTTTAGTAACGGCAGCATATGTGACTATAATGCACTATCATCAGTTATTTCCCGATTCTATATCCGTGACATTAACTTTGTGAACAGTCATTGTAATGATTAATAATTTTTTACATTACATTTGTTTATAACGACATTATTTGAGAATCAAATTAATTTTCGAATGGTAATTTCATAAAACGTATCGTATTGTAATAGTATTCGATTAAATATTTAAATTCAATTTACTAAATAAACATCAAATATATAAATAAACATTATTTTTTGCATAAAATTGGGATAATACCCGAGTTTTTCCCAAAAATCAAGCGAAACGGAAACAGACCGTATCTAAGGTGAGGGTGTTTTGCATCGAAAGGTACTTTTATCAGTTACAACATTCCCTCACTATAATAAACCCCAATGTTAATAAATAGTATTTTCATCAATGGTCAATTCGTGGGGTTCGGGTTAAATTAACGAGAAGCGAATGTACATTAAAATTACTTTATTTACAAATTTACCGAAAGAGGCATAAACGATAGAGTTAAGTGTAAATTCTGACGATAAAAGCGTGATATTTATATGTTTGGAAATAGTAATGTTCATTCGAACTGACGGTTAATTTCCATTAAACGAGTTAATTCCGGTTCCAACGGAATTCGCAAAACTTAAACATTGACTTATGACGATAGATAAATGACGAAAGTTCATTTCGTGCCAATATATTAATGTACATCATTGGGGTTTTACATTAACGGGAGTCATCGTGTACCTTATAAAAGCATTCGATGAAACTTGACCGTTACTAAAATCTTAAATTATTACTAAAATCGTGTTATGGTAATTGTGTACATCGGTTTTAAAAATACGGGAAATAAATAAAGAGCGGAGATAAAAGTGAATCGACACAAATCGAAACATTTAATATGTTAATTAATTACATATATAACATGTACATATATGAACATCTCAAAAACTATGGATATAAAACAAATGTAACGGACATAAATCGATACCAATTGTATGTGTTTCAAATATCTGTTCCTGTGTTTAAACTAATAGTATCCATCATCTCATAAAATCCGTCCTTAGCCATCCGTGAATAATTAAGTTGAATATTCGGGACATTCATTTGACAAAACGTATGATCCTTAAATGTTTCTAATATTTTCATAGCATCGAACGGATGTCGTTTATTTTGTTTTCGCATTGATGTTGATGAACTCGATTTTCGCGCCCGAAAAACTGAATTCATAAATGTTATGTGTAATTTAACAGAACCGGTTTCATCATTAAACCCGTTTCTTCTGAATTCATCCATAAATTGATTGGCAATACATTGGAGATGATCATTTTGAATTTTTGCGTAAAGAACATGAGCCTTTAATGGGTTATTGTTCATTATGTCCAATCCTTTAATTTGAACATTTAATGGTTCATTACCAATTAATGGTTTAACAAATTTGTCATGACATTTCTGAAATATTTCTTTTGCTTTTGTCATATCATCATTATTTAAAAGGTACAGAATTCCAATGGTCATATGCAACTTTTCGGGAGTCTGAAATAAACTCTCATCGATTTTCGCGGTTTCAACGTTTGAATCATTCATAATCATCTCTTTAAATGCATTAAATTGTGTTTGCATCGCAATGTTATTAAACGGGACTGTTATTAGGTGTGTGAACCGAACATTTCGGGGAATTAATTTATTTATGGCCATTTTTGTGTCAATTAAATTATGCTTTTCTTTTCCAATTATAATCACGTGACAATCCTCAAACGTAAACGTAATATTTTTTGTTTCGCATAATTTTTGTATTTTCTTTTTTAACTTTAAACTGAATGATTTTCTAGGAATGTTCACATTCAATTTAAATAAATTACCATCGATTTGTTCGATAACATCAGTTTCATCACTATAATCGCACATATTTTAATCATCTGCTGATTTCAGTTGACATTCACTGTTAAATTATGATATTCATTAATTAATAATTAATTTTCCATAATCCAATGTTTACATTCCCAATGATGGGGCATCAGTGTTTACAAAAATAGATTCATATTTCAAGGCCTTTATGTTTACGCATGTGTTGAGTACGCACATGTAGTATCACGTGTTATATTAAAAGGAATTAATGTAAACAAAAAGAAAGTATAATCATAATGTCCACTGATGGTTTTGGTACGGTTAAGAGCTTTGAAGAAGTCGAAGAGTTCTTTAAGAATTTGGGAATTGAATACAGATTCAGCTGTTATCATGAAAAGAATGCCGAAGGTTTAGACTTACGTTTTCACAGTAAATCTTTAATTATTAAATTTGTATCTATTTTATAGGGTGTGATTTATTAGGAGATTTTTTGACACAAATAAAACAGGACCATGAAAGAGCTGCAAAAGTTTATCGCGAAAACTGCGATAAGAATAAGAATGGCCGCAGTTGTGCCAAAT
>LBFL01003851.1:0-12062 GCA_000988845.1 Hypochthonius rufulus
TTTACTTTAAACGTTTCGTCACATTTTCTCTTATTCGTCGATACGATGAGAAAATACTATTGATTTGATATGAAAATTCAAAATGCGAATGTTATTAATTAAATTACTATTATTTTTAAATTATATTTATTGTACAGGAATAACCCATTATAAAAGTTATTCATTTAGAATAGAAAAATTATAGTTTTTTGGATATCACATAAATGGTTAATCAAAATTATGTTACAATGACTGTCCGCTAAACAATTAGAATATGGTTTGAAAAATAAGTGTTAAAAAATGAAATGAGTTAAACTCAATTGATTCGTCGCCATGACTAAGTCGGTATGTCTGTTTAACAGGTTCTTTAAGATAACACTGGATATACATTTCTGAGGTCCGGGAAAATGATAAATTATTAGCATATCATTCTATGGAAAATATTTATGAAATCATCATTTAATTGTAATTTTGAATGTGAATATTAATTTAATATAATATTTAATATTTTTATTGTGTGCGTTTCACTGTATGCTTAAACTTTAAACCTGTTTTTCTCGTATTTCGCACATATGAGATACCGACTTAGTCGTGGCGACGAATCTATTTTCTTCAATGAACCGGCATAATTTGGGAATTACATTCGTTAGTTTAATTTTCAAAATGTAAAATGTGAAGAAAAAGTCATATGAGTATTAAGTAATAACAATAAAATTTTTATATAAAAATTATCCCAAAAATAAATTGAAAATATAAATATTTAATTCTATATATTCAAACATAACTGCACATTTCCACGCATCATAATGCAATTTTTGTGCATAAAAATAGATTATCAAATGATGCACTCACATTAATCGAAAATTACATTGTGTCACGTGAATCCATTGAAGTGTTATAGCGATTCCCTTCGTTTATATTCAAATGTATAATTTATTTTAATCACAAAATATAATCCAAACATAAAACATGAAATATTAACGATATGTATGATTAGAGCATATAAAAATGTCATTTAATGTATAACATTTTGAATCAGTTTATGAAACATTAGTATGTCATTTATGCACACAAATCACTGTATTTACTGTAATATTATTGAATAAATACAAATATAAATTTAACCAAATTTTACGAATTTTTAATTTTAAGAAATAAAATTTTTAAATAATTAAAGTAAAATATTAAAATAAAATTGGCAATTCTCATGATGTAGAGATTAGGGGCATAATTAATGACTAAATGTGTAAATATTAAATCATGATAATTACACAAATAAATGCATTGATTAATTAACAATTAAATGTGACTCTAATGATTACACTGAAAAAATACTGCACAAACACATGAACATACCAAAACATAGTCATAGTTCAATATATGTTAATGTATATCATCTGATATGAAGAGTATACAATAAAACCTCATTAATAATGAGTTATTATACATATTATAACTCTGCTTTTGCAAATTCAATAACTATTAATATAATTTAACAGTTTATTTTAATTATATCATTGCATTAACTCATATTTATTTATATGCTAAAAAATATAAATATTGCAATATTGCGTAAGTGCAAGGGAGCGTCGCACCTAGCACACTGCATAAGAACTAACGGTATAGATTAAAAAATTTTAGGTGTAACAACGATTTAAGGCATACGGTTAATTTTTGTTCAATCAACGGTTAATTAATTGATACATGCGGTTAATGATTAAATTATTTTTTAAATTCTTATATATATCTAACAGTAAAAAACTAAATCTGATCAGTTGGCAACTCTAATCTAATTATGTAATAAACATCAGTGCAAAACAGTTTAGCTATTTTAAACTATATTAAAGTATAAATTCGTCGTAATAATGACCATACTTTATGTCATTACCGTGGAAATGACAGAAATAAAATTTATTAAAAAAATTACTCTATAAATAAATTAATAGAGTCATAATGAATTTTTAATTTGTAGATATAAACATTAACAATAATTCATTTTTAATGTTCAATTAATTCAATGTAATATTATTAATATTTATATAATATAATTATTGATTATTTTCTCAATTAACTCAAATAAAAAAACAAAATTTATTAAAGTTGCTTATGATAGATCATTTGAAATAAATGATATTTTCAAAAATTAATTATTTTGTAATGCTATAAACAATCTATAAGTAAATATAAAATTACAAGTACTGAGTAAGTACATCTTATGTATATATACGATGACAACTGTCTTTGGCAAAGTATAGGAAATTTTTAAATCTTAGGGAAAGTCAGACCTACTTTTTTCCCAATTTTTAGGGAGGGGGGGTCAACTTTGCACTTTTCTATTTATTTTTCTTAAGCAGTTTTTTCTTTTCGCATTTTTTTGGGCGGGGTTCAGGATTTTTCAAAATTCTTTGGGGGGAGGGGGGTTAACCCCTACCCAACCCTCTCGCCGAATACTGGATAACAAATTTATGTCGCTCTGATCATTATATACAATATTTGTCATAACATGCTATTCATTATGAGAGTATTTTTAGATTCAAATGTTAAAGAAATGCTTCTGTAATAGTGTATTTTTAGTATACTAAAACATTTTAGTATACTTTAATAAAATTTTAGTTTTAGTTAAAGTATACTAATACTTAAATATACTAAAATTATTTTGAATTCCGATACTTAAACCAAAACTAAAATTAAGTAATTGACTAGATTTGTGAATAGCAATATTTGTAGTTAACCGATTCTTTGAAATAACATTGGGTTAGATGTTTAAGGTCCTAATCAATAATACACTCATTATTCCTTTTTTAATCTATTTACTTATTTTAATTATCCACCTTTTTAAACAAATTTCCCAAACCAAAATCCATTTCCATCCTGTTTAATGTTATAAATATTCAGTTTTTTTTATTCACTTAATTTAATTATTTACCTCTTTTAACCAATAATTTCAAAATGATAATTATTTTCAATACTAAAATTATTCACTTTTTAAAACTCATTTCGTGATGTAAGATATAACTATTATCATTGATAAATTATTATTAAATATATATGATTAAACGTTAAAAACTAAAAATTAATATGTAAAATCCATTTGTTTTTAGTATTTAATAATTAAAACGAATGATTTAAATATTTAATTGAATATCTTGTGTATTACAAAAATATTCACTTATTTTAATTATTTACTTTTTTAAACTATTTTTTGCTGCCCGAAGAGTTAAAAAATCTAAATAATAAGTGTATATCTTTGAATTGAAAATTTTATATTAAACCGGAAATCAAAATTAATTAATTAATTTTATTTTTATTTTAAATATTAAAATTATAATAAACGATTTTCAAAACAAAACTTTTCCTTTATGCATGCCTCAACTTCAAACATGTTTTTCTCACATTAGCATATAGAGAACTTATCCCTTATCCCTTTTATTTGCGAAGGTACTCAATTTATATTTTGAATATTAAAACTAAAACTAAATTTAATCATTTTAATTTCCCCGAAATACTAAAACTTAAACTAAAATGCTAATAAAATTAAAATGTCAAACCCTGGGGATTGAATTATCCATGAGGTACTCGATAAGGAATTACCAGTAAAGGAATGCCATTGTAGAGTTAATCCTATAATTCAGTTAATGTATTGTATTCTATACTCTATACACAGTGGTAAAGCAAAATGAGTGAAATAAATACAATTATTGAAATATAATTATTACTAAAATGCACCAAAACTAAAAGCATTTAAAATAATTTAATAACTTAATAATAACATTTAATAATTGCAAAAATAAATTCGATGAATTATGATTATACTTGTAGCATACATTTAATCATTCATATGCAAATTAAAGATGTGACCAGTATTCTTCAGAGGAGGGTGCAGACATATTTTATTTAAATTTTCTATGGGTGGTCCCAATTTTTCTCTGATTTTGGTCAACAAATCACTTTTCTATGCATTTTTCTTGAGCATTTTTAAAAATTTTTCCAATTTTCTGGGGGAGACCCTGATTTTCATAATTCCGCACCCCCTCTTTGGCAGACTGAATGCGATAAATTTTAAAATTTAAGGCTTTACGCACTAACTTAATATATATTAATTAATCACTTAATTAATCTAAACATAGTTTATTGCTATTATTTTCATATTATGTTTTTCGTGATATTATACTTTGTAAATTGAGAATATGCCATTTGTCTATATTCAGATTCAATTTTACATTAACTGAATTAATTTTCATTTAACAGTTCACTCTAAACGTTTCAATATATTTTCTCGCATTCGTCGATGCGATGACGAAATACTATTGATATTATAATTCAAAAATTGTAAATTATTTTTGATAATGTCAATAATTAAATTACTATTATTTTTTGGCATATCAATTATTGTACAGGAATAACTAATCGTACGACAATCATTTAGAATTGGAAAACACTAGATTTTAAAAAAAAATCACATGCATGGTCAATCAGAATTAACTGTTAATTATAATTTACAAAATCATTAATATGAGTTTTAAAAAATTACAAAAGTTAAACACAATTATCTACAATGAACGGTCATAATTTGTGGATCACATTCCTCAATATTGTTTTAGAAATTTGAAATGTAAAGAATATTGACATGAGTATAAAGTAATATCTATAAAATTATTATATAAAATGCATTTTTAAAAAGTAAATTTATATCGATCTAAATATTTATGTTCTATACATGTAATGCCTGCAGCTCCCTCTTACGTTTACTCCCAACCTTTTGTCCCTCTCTTCACTTCCGTTTTCTTCTACTCCACATGTTCTTTGTTTTTTACATATAACACATGTGTTTGTATCGAATAACTTCTCTCATTTTTTTGTGTCATACTTCTGTCATCACCACCATTACTACTTAATAAAACTCCTACAATCATCTACGACTCAATCATTCAATCGTGACATACATTCAAATAATTTTATTTTTAAGATAAGGACAGGTCATTTGAAAAAATCTTTACGTATACAGATCCGGCAATGGTTCGGGATTTTTTGACTTTTTCCAATTTTTTGAGAGCGGTAAATTTTTTCGAGGGGTCAGACAAAAAATATGAAAAATGGTTAATTTTTATTCGCTGAAATAAATTATTTTACACCACTGTAGAGGCATAATCTATTGCAATATTTAATAATTAGTGTCGCGAAACAATTTTTACGTGTAATCTCAGTGATAATTCTTCATTTTTGTGCAAAAAATTGTTTATGAACGCCGAGAGGGTTTGAATTTGAATTTTTCAAATTTTAAGGGGGGGTAAATTTTTGCCAAAATTGCCTAGGGAGGATCGGATGCCAAAAATCGTCTGGAAAAGTAACCCGCACCAAACACCCCCATGGCCGGGTCTGGTATATATGTTTTTCAATTCGATGATCAATTATTGATTGTATTTTCATTTGACTAAAATATAAAATACAATATATAATTGTTATTTATTAAAAAAAAATTAAAATGATATTTTTAAAAATTAATCATTTTCCAATGATATAAATGTTTGAACATTGTCGGTAAACAATTTGTATGTTATTACAAAAGTCTGTGTACTAAATTATAACTTATATATATGGTAACAAATTTAGGTCACGTGGATCTTGCGAAACGATATTAATTAGTATATTGAGTTATTTCAAAATTGAATGTTATAGAAATGCTTATGGAATATTAAAAAATATCGTTGAATCTTAATAAACAATGTCATTATTATCATCAATAATTTTAATTATATTCTCCGTGATTTTTAAAATTAAATATTTATTTATAAAAATTATTCAGTCATTAAATAAATTAATGATCATGGAAATCGATTCGCTTTTAATGTCATTCGGATTATTAAAGAGAAAATATAAGAATGACAATACAATTGAAGAAAATACAAAATATATTTATTATCAAAGGTTTGTCATTGGATTTTCAATATTAACACTTCCGAAACACATTATGCCGGTGATATTTAAAGACGACTCTGAAGATCGTTATAAATATGGTGATATTTCATGGTTTTTTGGCCCCGAAAAGATTATATCAATGATATACACGATATGTAATGTTTGGATTATCTCAAATATGGTACTATTTATTGTTGGGATTAAACGATTATCGTGGTTAAGAGTAATGAAATTATATAAAACAGAAGCATTACCCGTGAATATGGAAATGGATAATTCAATGGCGAGAAAATTAACGATAAGAATTTATCACACGACAATAGTAATTAATATGTTACTTAACGGTATGACTCTATCATATTTAATCATTGTAATGGGATCATTATACATTCGATGGCCCCGCAAATGGCTTTTTAATGGCATTTTTTCATCAATTATTTCAATTATTTGGGAACATTACGCTGTATTAAATATCATTGGGATTATGTTAATCTTCAATAATATTTGTTATTACTTTAAATTACGGTTTATGCATGTGAATCAAAAGTTTATAAAACTATTGAAGCAGATTAATCATAGAGAAATGTCCGACACTTTCAAAACTTTCGATGAAATCTGTTCCTTACTTAATCAATTCAATCAGTTTTGGAAATACTATATTTTTATTATTATATTCACTGTTCGATTGCAATTATATTGACGGTTTACATAATATTTTTTACAGAAATTTCATTTATCGTACGGTTATTTTTATCTTTCGGAAGTGCTTATATAATGCTTTGTGCAGCAATAGTGTCGTTAACATCAACAATGGTTACATCAGAGGTAAATAAACAAATCTAAAAATTTAATATTATAATTTCAATTTTAATCAAAGGCACACAAATCATACGTAACTCTTAATACACTTTATGTTCGTTCAAAACGTATGAGAATTTTGAGAAAAATTCAACTCTCGAATGCAATTAAAAGAATCGGCGGCCCTATTATTGGTTTTAGCGTTTTGGACATGTTTCCGATCACAAATGAAATATTTTTAGAGGTGATAATTTTAACATATAAATTCTTTATGCAACAATACTCATCACAGACAGATATTGATTTAAAATCAATTATACAGTACTGGTTAAAAGGGAGTTTGGGTAAGAGTTTGCAAATAAAAATTGTTACAAAAAATGAAATAATTATTATAGAAAAAATACAAAACGAAATTTTGTGTAAATTTACTATTACTTGAACTAATAACGTATGAAAATATATAATTAATTTTGTACTTATAATACACCCCTATATGCGACAGTTCGTATTTTTATTATCACATTACTCAAAAAGCTTTGGCAAAACTTTCATAGATTTTATAAAAAATAATTTCTTGAATTTTTAAATTATTATAAATTATACAGTCGAGGAAATCTGACACCACATGAGACAAAAGATATTAGATAATAGATGAGGTGCAAAATTATGAATATATATGTTTAAACATCTCAATCCTATAACTGCCCGTCCCTTAACCCCTCCGGTGACACACTTTGATGTTGTCCATCGATATGATTATGGTTCCCGCTAAGGGTCACGAACATCTACCAATGGTATCTTTTTAGCTCGGTCCAGGAACCCTCACACAGACCTATCGGTCTGCATATGGGCCTAAAACAGGCTTAAGGGAGGAGCAATCCTCATCTCTTGAGGATCTCTCTCAGTTTGGAGTCTTGAGTCGTGTTCACTTCAATTGAAGTGCGGATTCTCAATCGTTTGGGCATATTTAATTTTACAATAAATATTTTCTAAATGAAAGTCTCCGATCTCTAAAACAATATATAAAACCCTTCCCTAATATCTATTCTGTTCGAAAATATATAAATGTTTTATGTGAAATGAATATGTGCAAAAATATAAGGAATTTTATTGTCAAAATCATATTTTCACGTATTAACGCAGTCAGTGTTAAACTTCCATAGACATTTTCATGAGATGCCAATAATATTATAGCATGAGGTTTGTTTAACGGTTTGTATTTTTATATTGATGTGTAAATTAATTATTTAAGTATTTAATTATGAAAGTACATAAAATTATCTTTAAAATGTCATATCACATATATTTTTAAAATTTACAATTAATAGTGAAATAATTAATCCAATTTTGTAACAATTTTTATATCCATTCCTTAATATCTTTACAATGTAAGAATATATTTGTTAATTTATATATAAATTAATCATGCGATATATATAACTATTTGAGGGTTTACGCAACTTAATCTAACCATAGTTTATAGAACTTAATTTCGATATTATGTTTTTCGTAATATCGAACTTCGTATTTTTGTAATATGCCCTTTGTCCATATGCATATTTAATTGTACATTAATTGAATTAATTTTATTAATTTTCATTTAACAGTTCATTTTAAACGTTTCGACACATTTTCTCGTATTCGCCGATACGATGAGAAAATACTATTGATTGTATAATACAAAATATTTGCAATTATTGATAATTGAATTACTATTTTTCTTGTAAATCAATTATGGTACAGGAATAACCAATCGTACCATAATAATTTATTATATTAAAACACTACAGAGTGTTTATTATATCTCTAACAGTCCTTCCGACAGTCCTTCTAACAAATCAAAATTTTTTGATTACCGTTTTGCCGCGCTTAACCGTGCATGCACCACTATAGTGAAGGCAGTTTTTGAAAATTTTTATGATAATATACTGTGCATTCACCACTATCGCGGGGTAATGATGCATGTGAGACCCTTCGTTATAACGGTGCGCAGCAGTACATAACGTGCATAGCAGAGGTCAGTAGTGGAATATCAAAGTAATTAAATAAATATTTAAATTTATTAATATATAATATAATGCAAATCATGTCAATGATTAAATATATTGAATTATTTATGCATCGGACTATAGACCGGTCGAAAATATTTGAATTGTTAATGAATTTCACATTATGTATTGAATTAAATCTCTATGTAAGAGTTTCATTTATGTATTAAAAAGATTGGTCAATGATTAAACATAAAATAGAAAAAATATACGATATTTGCATTAAAATCTAAACAATTGACTTGTTAATTTTTAAATTATTTAAATGAATTTATTTAAATGCATTTGTTTACTTTTTTAGATTCTTAAACAAATTATGTTTATTATTTTGCACATTTAAGTCACGTAATTAATGAATCACCTTATTTATATGAAATATGTACCGTTATGTTGTAATAAGACTTTTGACCAGTCACACACTTCTTGTTTCACGATAGTGATGCAGCACCGTTACCCCGGGGTACCGGTGCATATTGTGACTTCGCAGCAGTTGTGCATGCACGGTTAAGCGTGGAAAAATGGTAATGCAAAATATGTTTAAAAATGCTTTCGTTTGATATTTTTGCATATTCCAAGTCTTTGTTTAATGTTCTTCAAAACACGTGACAACAGTGATGTGCATATTTTCGGCATAACATTGAATTGAAAAATAAAAAAATTAGTTTAACGATAATCTTTTAACAGTCACGTGTATATTTAATCATGAAACCTTAGCTTAAACTGTGTAAGCGTATGAAAAGACAACATTTTGAACATATTTTGAATTATATCAATAAATGTTGACCTGTTTTAATGAAGAGGGATTAGAGTTGTAATGAATACTGTAGTTTTTAGGATGTCACATAAATTATTAATTAAAATAAGGTTCGATGACCGTTTACTAAATCATTAATATGAGTTTTGAGAATGACATAAGTTAAACATAAGTTAAACACAATTTTCTTCAATGAACGGTCATAATTTGGAATTACATTCATTATTTTGATTTTAAAAAAATCAAAATGTGGAGTATAGTGACATGAGTATTAAGTAGTATCTAGAATATTATTACACTCGTCACTTGTCTTTCCGCTTTCATCAAAAGTTTTTCCGGTAAATCCCTGAAACCTTTTAAATTTGCAAAACATTTTCCGATTCTTTCAAAACTCTTTCCTATAATTGCAATGAATAGAAAAAATACGAATTTTCATTATTATTTTACATTATAATTGATGCATGCAGCACATGACATAGAAAAGAGTTTTGCAAAAATCGGAAAATGTTTTGGGCGTTGCCGTAGTAACGTATATGTACCGGAAAAGCATTTGCTGAAAGCGGAAAGATAATTAACGGTGAATGTATATGAAAATCATTTTCATAAAATAAATTTATAAATATTCATATTCTATAAATTCAAATATAATTGCACATTTTCATGTATAATAATGTAATTCTCAGGCATAAAATGAAATTGTTAAATAATGCACTCACATTAATCTAAAATTGCACGTGAATCCATTGTAGTGTTATAGCGATTTTTTAAATTTAATTCCCAAAACATAATCCTAAATCATAAAATTAAAAAAAATTAATTCGTATGATTATAGTATATGAATATGAATATGTCAATTATCACAAATTGAATCACTTTATGAAATTATTTTTTGCAAAATTAAATTGTCATTTATGCACACAATCACTGTATTAACTTAAACATAACTGAATATATACACAAATTTTAACACTGAATATTGTAATTAAATTTTGGACATTTTTAACAATTTAATTCTTTAAATATAAAAATCACTAAATTTACGCAAATAAATAAATAAACAATTAAATATGACTCTAATGATTACATTACAGAAACACATGCATATACAGATAAACCTATATTGAACTATGAGTATGCTTGCAACTTTGGGGGAGAAAAAACCAAAAAATAGTGGGAGGGATGAGGGAAATAAAAATGAAAAAAGTGGCAAATAAAAGGGGGGTTTTAAAAATCAAAATTTATTCAAAACATCAATAAAAATTTGACATTTAATTATTCAATAGTTTCGGGTAACATTCTTTGTCTATCGGAGGTTAAAATTCTATAATTTTGCGAAAAACATTTTTACAGGAAAAGACACTAAAGGCGCGAATTTTATTTTTTCATATGATCGTAAATGTTTTCATTTTTGTTGATAATTTTGCCTTTATTTTAGGCATTTTTGTCTGACTCAACACAACTCGAACAAAAATACTAATGAAATGAATAGATTAAAATTCCTGTATTTTAGCATTATATGCATTTATTTCCAATGGGAATTGGAAAATTCTGGGAAATATTAAGAATGTGCTGTTTAGAGGATTTATATCCAAAAGAGCGAAACTCAAAATGCGGATAATATGATGCAATATAATGCAATATAATGCAACAGAGGAGTTCTCAGCAATTAAGTTATAAATTGTTCATGAATTTAATATTTAGTTTCAATATCAAATATCAATCTAGAAGTGGTTCTATAAACACCTATCTTCTACTGATGAGCCACAATTGATCAGTGATCAATTGATCAAGTTATGTTTTTTTTAAATTTTCATTGGAATGTATTCCTTTGACCCTATAGAATGTTATTAAAATTTCAGGATATCATTCTACGTGAGAAATTAGTTTAAAGCCTTAAAAAATATAATATAAATGTATTGTAAATGTATTATTGTATTATTGACTATGTGCATGTAAAAAATGAACTTTTACTCTATGTACAGTTAAAACTTTAAACCCGTTTTTCTCCTATGCATGCATAGGGTACTTATCGCTCTCTTTCTAGTTGCTGATCAATAATGGCGAAATCGATATTTGATATTGAAACTAAATATTAAACTTTTAAACAATTTATAACTTAATTACTGTGAACTCCTCTATTTTATCATATTTGTATTTTGAGCTTCACTATATTGAGTTTCGCTCTTTTGAAATTTCGATATTTTGAGTTTCGCTCTTTTGGGAATATACCGTTTAGAGGGAGAATGGGGGAAACGAGGGAATAACGATAAAAAGAGGGGATTGTGGGGGGATAAAACATGTCTTATTTTAATTGTTATTGTAAGATCGGCGCTCTTTTAACAAAATACCACTGATATCTTTGAAGGAAAGTGATTTAAATAAATAAAATTTAATGCTCGATTTAAAGTTAAAATAGTATTTTATAAATGTTTTCTTGAAATTTAATATAAAAATTTTTAAACCCGCGAAATTGCAAAAAAGTATATCCTTAAAAAGTATGTTTGTTTCAACATAGCGTTTAATAACAGAAAAAATGTGTCCAGGTTTTTTTACAGGTCTTTGGGGGG